>JAWKAU010000784.1:0-34000 GCA_033398695.1 Orobanche coerulescens
TTGCTCCAGTAGAAGGTCTTGCCTTAAACCGACCATTATTTTTCGACGGGTCAAATTTCATAATATGGAAGAAAAAGTTGTCAATCTTTAACCGAGCATATGACATCGAAAATTGTAAGAGAATTTGCCTTGGTCCAAAAAATTCTTACAAAGTCTGATGGTTAATTTAAGAGCTTCGAAGAATTTAACGATGAAGATTGAAAAAGTGACCATTACAATTGTAAAGCAACACATTTGTTATATTATGCTCTTAATCCGGAAGAACATAATCGAATTTCTTCATGTGAAAGTACCAAAGAAATTAGAAAATGCTCGAGGTAATTCACGAAGGAACAACTCAAGTTAAGGAGACGAAGATAAATATGCTTCTCCACGACTACGAGTTATTCATGATGAAAGATGACGAGTCCATATCAAATATGCTCGATCGATTTTCGATCATCGCAAATGGACTAACATGTTTTGTCAAACCATTCTCGAGTAGGGGAAAAGTGAAGAAAATATTACAATCACTACCTTGTGAATGAAATGGGACGACCATGGCCATTATGGAATCAAAAGATCTCAACACGTCAGATCTTAGCACTCTTGTCGGTTAGCTAATAAACTACGAGATCATCTTAAAATCACAAATTGGCAAACCAAAGAAGACAAGACATCAACTCACAAGACGGAATGAGTAAAAAAGGTTCGACAATAATTGTCGAAGTTGTGGAAAACCCGGTTATTTTGCAAAAAAAAATGTCGGGGACCGACTTTCAAAAAGAAAGTGCCTTTAGCTACTTGGAGTGGTGATGACGAAGAAGATGAAAAATTTCAAATAATCTCGCATTCATGGCAAGGAGCTCATACAACAACATCGACAATGAAAGCCAGGTAAGTACCTCGTCTCAAGATGAATTTTTTAATGCTTTTGAATTACTATATATGGATTTTGAAAATTCTCTAAAAGATGATAAGTCTCTTAAATTGAAGAATAAAATATTGAAAATTGAAATTTTCAAATTATAAGAAAAGAAAAAATTAATCGAAAATGATCATTCTTTTTCCTTAGAAAAAATAAATAAATTAAAGGATGATTTGTTAAAATTTCAAAAAGAACTTAAGGATTTAATGAATAAATTTTCATTTGGAAATGATAAATTTAAAAAACTACTTTCACTTCAAAAGTTTTCATTAAATAATTCAAGTAAGTTGACAAAACTGAATATATATATATATATATATATATATATATATAAAGATTGAGTTCCATATATTAATGTGAGCATTTATGTCATAAGCTAGAGTCATTCATATCAATTGAAATATTGCTAATCTCCAAAAATTTTTTGTAAAAGATTTAAAGAGCTTTTACAATCCATAATTAAAAAAATGCAAGAATAAAAAATATATGCATACCTGTTCATTGCCACAAGCTAAATTAATTCAACCAACTAAAAAATGTCAAAGTCTCATTATTAAATTTTAAGAATTTCTATAGTCATACCACACAAAGTATTTTTATTGTTTAACTCTTTCAACTTCTTCTTTGAGGTATTTATACTCACTTATAAACAAACCAAAAAGTCATACAACTCACCTACAAACCAGGTTACACCCATCACCTCCAGTAAAGCAGATTTTTCTGCCGCCACAGCCACCAGAACCGCTGCCAACATCAATTGCCTCCGCCGCCGACACCACCGAATATTAATTCAATAGGTGGTGTTTCGAGCTTGGGTGGTTTCGTTGTTGTTTTAGTGGTTCCGTCGCCGACATACCAAACTTAAAATCTCAAACAGTTTTCTTATAAACAATTAAACAACTAAAACTTTTCTATTCAAAATAGCCTATAGATACCTACAAACCATGAGATATCCAAAACATTATAAAATCAAATTGCAATTCCCACCAAATCTTTAAAAAATAAAGATGACATCAAGTTCTTTATAGCCAAAATGATGGATCGATTGCCAAGATGGGTTTTCAAAATTGATGAGTATCAAAGGAATTGAGCTAAGGGTGTCCACATCATTGGTTCTACCTTCTCTACCATCGAAACCTCACCACCATCGCCATAACCGCCGCCGGCCACTGAAATATCCAGATCTGAACACCAAACCAAAACCCGAGTTTGTAACTTACTTATAAGCTCGAAACACATTCTACAGGAGACTCGAGATTCCAGCGATGGAGGTGTAACACCCCGAGATATTCGGAATAATTACAGCGTCGTAAACCCTTTAAATAAGGATTTACAAGGCTAATTAAAAAGGAAAGTGAATATAAGACGTCAATACTGCGAAAATTCGAGTTTATGAAAACGTACAACTGATTCAACGGTAATTAATACAACCATATCGAATTAATATCAAAGGACACACGTACACGAGTACAGAAACCAAACCAAGACAACAAATCTCCAATAACAATAAACATCACTGAACCCCTTCGTCCGCCACGCTTGCATCGTGGTTGTTTCCCTGCTCCTTGGCTACCTGGACATCAAAACAAATGTCCACCCCCGAAGGGGTTAGCAAAACAATGCTAGTACAAGTATCGTATTTAAACAATTCGAATATGCATCAACAATACACAACAAGACATATCACACGGGCTTCCGCTACCGGAACCCGACAATGCGAATCTACAAGATTCCATTACACAAAGATGGGTATTCCAATGATCCAGCGCCCTCAAAGATAGATCCCAAGATGATCCGTCGGACCAACACGAGGTGGAAATAACCCGTCCAATGATCCAGGCGCCTCACTTAGATCCCAAGATGATCCCGTCGGATCAACACGAGGTGGACATCCGATCCAGCGCCCTCAGCATAGATCGTACAACGTATACAAACACAACTCATGCATACACATATGCCAAATCAATATGTTCATCAACATGAACATATAAACAATATACAACGAATATCATGACAAATCAACGAAGTAAATATCATGTTCAACAACATGCATAATCATACGTATATTCCAAAAATACCGATATTAACATATCACGATACTTGCCTCGAAGATGGCAAGAATGATATACTTCAATGCTCTCGACGCACTCGAAGGCCGCCTCCGATCAACGTAACAAGCTCGAACCTTAACAAAAGGAACGATATACAAATCATCTCGAGTCGAACAAATGGTTTAACAATTCGACCTACGGCGAAAAGCTCAAACTAAACAAGTTGCTGGATTGCTTAGCGCGCTACGTCATACGTAACGCGGCGCTAAGTCAATCATAGCGTACGCTATCGTATAAGACTAGCGTCGCTAGCCACAAATCGCGGCGATCGGCCGCCTCATAACGTACGCTACGACGTTACGCGGCGAAAACCGAACCTCGATAGCGCACGTTAACTCACACATGTTAGCGTGCGCTACTCTTGCATGGCAGAAGACTGCAAACCGAAAACTGGGTTGAAATGATGAAGGACTCATGAATCCTATGGTGATATTACAAGTTATCCTCGGGCATATCATGCTAATAAGGTTTCTGGAGGATTTCTATGATCATGAGATACAAATATACGGATAGTTATCTTGATATCACAATTCCTCTACGATCTTCAAAAAAATAATCTAAATTCCATCGTCTTACGTTCCAAAACACATGATTCCAACGTATACAACGTATCAACTGGGTAATATCCGATTACTTGATCATAAATCGATTTAAACATGCTTAGGAGTCCTTATAATAAGATGGTTCAAAGGTTCATTCGTCATCTAGTACCGATACGTCAAAAGTATCCTTCTAACATGTGATGACCGATAAAAACGAGATACTAGCTATCCAAACATGATTCAAACTTCCTCATGAACATTACTAATCATTGGTGAAGAATCACCTACCTCAAAGTAGTGAAGAACAAAAATGAAGCAATCCAACACCCAAGGCTTGAACACCAATCTCCAATGATATATGATCTTCAATCTCGAACTAGGAGGTTGATATGGAGTGTTTGAGACGAATGGAGTTATGTTACAAGTGCAAGAGTTCGGGTTATGGGGAAGAAAGGACTGAAATCACGAATAGGATCTTGTCCTATTTATAATAAATGGTTATTAGTGCGCGCTACACCTGTTCGTAGCGTGCGCTAACGGCTCACAGCCTAAACAGTACTCGGCACTTAGCGTACGCTACGCATATTCCTGTAGCGTGCGCTAAGGCGTTGACCCGGCTTTTCCCGAAAGCCGTCCAGTACATCCGAGGATCCGACAGGTCCCCGGCCGAGATCTCACCTACCGCACGTCTCAACTGCTCCGACCACGCATAGCGTGCGCTACTTACACTCGGTAGCGTGCGCTATAAAACCATGTTAGTGTACGCTACCCTTAGCCTGTAGCGTGCGCTACATGCACAGAATTTCATCCTTTGAATCACATACACGAAATTATATGCTCGAAGGCATCGGATTATGAAATACGGAGAATAGTACTCATACAAAAGTACAATTATTACAATATCACAAGTTCCAATTACATAATGTAATCTCGGTATTACATCCTTCCTCCCTAAAAAGAAGTTTCGTCCCGAAACTTAGGATGAAAACAACTCCGGATATTTAGTCTTCATACCGTCCTCCGTTTCCCAAGTGGCCTCTTCGACTCCATGTCGTGACCATTGTACTTTAACCAAATGTATTGGTTTATTCCTCAATTGTTTGATCCGGCTTTCAAGTATCTTGATTGGTCTTTCTTCGAAGGTGCCATCATTAGCTATCTCGATCTCGTCGAAATCAATAACGTGACTGGGGTCCGGTATATACTTCCGTAGTTGGGATACGTGAAACACATTGTGAACATGACTTAGCGATGGCGGTAAGGCCAACCTGTACGCTAAATCCCCAACTCTCTCTAGGATCTCAAATGGTCCGATATATCTTGGACTAAGCTTACCTCTTCTCCCGAAACGGAAAATCCCTCGTGTAGGAGACACCTTCAATAGTACGTGGTCCCCAGCGTCGAACTCTAGAGGGCGACGACGTACATCTGCATAAGACTTCTGTCGACTCTGGGCAGTCAACAGTCTCTCTCGAATCACAGCTATCTTCTCTTGAGTCTGAACAATCAATTCTGGTTCCGTCCCGATCAAATCCGAAGAATCATCCCAACACAGGGGTGATCGGCATCTCCTCCCGTACAAAGCTTCAAATGGTGCCATTCTAATAGAAGCATGCCAACTATTATTGTAAGTGAATTCGATCAAGGGCAAGTGAACTTCCCAATCGATTGACCAATCCAACGCATGTGCTCTAAGCATGTCTTCCATTTGGATAGTCCTTTCTGATCGACCGTCTGTTTGGGGATGATAAGTCATGCTAAAATTGAGCTCGATCCCAAAGCCTTGTGAATCGCTTTCCAGTGCGACACGAAACGACCATCTCGATCCGAAACAATGGTCTTTGGCGTCCCATGCAATCGACTACCTCCGCAATAAATACTGCGCCAATCTTTCGGTCCCCAAGTATCTTTGATCCCTAGGAAATGAGCCGACTTGGTTAGTCGATCAACTATAACCCAAATCATGTTCATTCCCGATCTAGTCCTTGGCATACCGGTGATGAAATCCATCGAAATGTCCTCCCACTTCCATTCGGGGATCGGAAGCGGCTTTAACATCCCAGTGTCGCCGATGTTCAATCTTAACTCGTTGACAAGTCAAACACTTCAAACGTATCTGCACGTCCTTCTTCATATTCCCCACCGGAAGTTTTGTTTAAGATCCTTATACATCTTATCACGCCCGGGTGAATAGAATAGGCGCGCTATGAGCTTCTTTCGAGAATAGTCCGTCTCAAATCATCATCTTCGAACGCAAAGTCGATTCTCAAATCTCGAACTCCATCATCTTGTATCATGAATCCCGGGCTTTTCCTTTCTTTACTTCATCACATAATCGAAGGATCGAGAATCGTCCAACCGCTGACTTGATCTTCTCGACTAGTGATGAAGTCGCCCATCACATAAAGTCGCCTTGATTCCTGGTGCCCATACTTCAATCCTGCGCGGATCGGGCCTCGTTGAATCTTGGTTTGGGATGTAAGTGCTTCCAACACTCAAGAGAAACAGTTTACGGCTCAATGCATCGGCTACTACATTTGCTTTCCCGGATGATAGAGAATCTCTAAGTCGTAATCCTTGATCAATTCCACCACCTTCTCGCCTCATGTTTAATTCCTTCGATGAAAATGTATTTGAGGCTCTTATGATCCGTAAAGATCGACAATGAGTGCCGAGATAATGTCTCCAAATTTTCAAGGCAAAGACCACACCGCTAGCTCCGGATCATGCGTCGGATAATTAACTTCAGACGGTTTCAATTGCCGAGAAGCATAAGCAATTACTTTATCCTTCGCATCAACACACAACCCAAACCCCGATTTGAAGCGTCAGTATACCATGAATCCATCGGTTCCTTTCCGGCGCTAAAATAGGTGTCGTCGAGTCTCTTTTAAGTTCATCAAAACCACTGGCATTTCTCATTCCACGTGAACTTTTGAGTTTTCTCAGAATAAATGAGTGAGCGGACGAGCAATTTTGGAAAATCCCTCTACAAAGCGGCGATAATATCCGCTAGTCCTAAGAAGCTTCGGACTTCCTTCACGTTCTTAGGAGCTTCCCATTCCAAGATTGCTTGACTTTCTTCGGGTCCACTGAACTCCATCGGCGGATATCACATGCCCAAGGAAGGTTACTTCCTTAAGCCGAACTCGCATTTAGCAAATTTCGCATATAAATGTTCCTTTCTCAAGATGCTCAAAACCACACGTAAATGATCGCATGCTCCTCTGCGTCCTCGAATAAATCAAAATGTCGTCAATGAAAACGACCACAAATCTATCCAAGTATTCCAAGAATACCCGATTCATCAATTGCATGAATACCGCAGAGCATTGGTAAGTCCGAATGGCATCACCACAAATTCATAATGCCCGCATCGATCTGCGCATTTCGTATGTCCGATTCCTTAATTCTCAATTGGTGGTATCCCGATCGCAAGTCAATCTTCGAGAATACCTCGCCCTTGCAGTTGATCAAACAAGTCGTCGATCCGAGGTATAGGATACTTATTCTTGATCGTCATCTTGTTAAGCTCCTGTAATCAATACACGATCGGAGGGATCCGTCTTTCTTAGGACAAAAGAACGGGCGCTCCCAAGGGGAAACACTCGGTTGAATATAGCCCTTCTGTAACAATTCCTCCAGCTTGCTTCTTGAGTTCATACATCTCGGTTGGCGCCATGCGGTATGGTGCCTGTAAATAGGGGTTGCTCCAGTGCTCTAATTCGATGGTGAATTCCACTTCTCTTTGCGGGGTAACCCGGGTAGCTCGTCAGAAATACATCCGAGAACTCATTCACAATCGAAATAGACGAGCTCTATTCCTTCCTCTTTCCTCATGGCATAGCACCAAAGTCCGTGACATCCCCGCTTGATAATTTCACGCTTTCATTGCCTTGATCAATTTCCCGAGCTTCGGTCTCCATCCTCGGAATAAGTGTTCGATCCGTCATCGCAATAATGGAAATGACTCTCTCTCGGTAATTCAACACGACTCCATAGCGGTTGAGCCAATCATCTCCGAGAATTAAATCGTCACCGCATATGTCAACTACAATAAGATTCGATGGCCAATCTCTCCTTCTATAGATCTGGGAAATCCCTAGCTTCTAGTGTTCCCACAATTTTCTCTCCGCTCGGTAACCCCACAACATAAGGTTCACAATTATACAAGCACGAGATGTTCAAACGATTAATACTTCAAAGATATAAAAGAATGCGTAGCTCCCGAATCGAACAAGACACTAATCGGTTGCAAAAGGATCTCGAATCGCACTGATGCAACGGCAGTTGTTCGATCGCGATCTCCTCATTTCGTACAGGCGCGGAGGAACGGACCCAAAGATCGGATGTCTCTCTCTTCCCAGCTCACTGCTGAAATCCACTCTGCGTCTGGTTCACACTCATCTCCTTAGGAACCGGTCCGGAGTGCGGGTGCCAACAGATCTAGTAGCGGCTCCACAAGGCCGCACGGTGCCCTTCTTGCCCACAATCGTAACAAGTCAGAAGATGCGGCAATCTCGTCGAATATGCCCTGCTCGACCACAATTGTAGCATTTCCTTGATGCGTCCGAAACCGCGATGCTGTCCGAACTTCTTTCCGCCTTTAGAAGGATGTGGAGGTTTCTAGCCGAATAAAGGAAGACCTGGCCCTTGCGGGCCCCACCACTCTTGTTTTCTCGCAAAGCCGGTCACCTTCTCGCTTCTTTGCCTCTACCGATTTCTCCACCGCCGCCTCTTTCATGTCGTAGGCCGCGCTTTGTCTTGGTACTGCCGCAACGTAGTACACTCGAACCGGACATGTCTACTTTGAATCTCCGCTTCATCCGCATATCAAAATGAAAAATCTTTTCGCCTCCGTTCGACCAAGTGTCGCACACAAGTCACCGATGATTAAAAGTTTTAATTACATCATCACAGATGCCTCCGAACTCGTGGTGAGAAAACTCTCGGATCTTCGCCTCTCTAACCGACGAGGACAATCATGCTTCCATCATTTGTTTGAATTCCGTCCAATCCGCATTATGGTTCTCGGGTCGAATGGCCTCCCACCATCAAAGGCCTCCCCGGTCGGGAAATACTGGGCAATGGGAACCTTCCGGTCCTCGGGACAATTAAGACCCGCGAATATCTTCTCCAACTCCTTGAGCGGTGATCCCAAGTAAGTGCCTCACAGATCCACAAATTTTGGCGGGTGCAATTTAACCACCTCGGAAGCCATCTGTCTCCCGGTTATCCTCATGGTGCCGCTGTCCCATCGCCTGCATGCGATCAACGACTGGCGAATCGGGTTTATCTGCGCCACCACCGTTGAAGCACTCCCGGCATGTTCGGATTTGCGTCATCATTCGCTGATCCTTGCTGCCCTCCAGAATGGGAATCGGTTCGACTAGCCGATATTTCTGGGGTAGTTGCGGAATCCTCATGTCTCACGTTACCACGTCCGCGTCCACGACCAAGGCCCGCGTCCACGACCTCCTCTCAACATACCGTAAACGAAATTTCTCAATATACGTAACAAAATTTTTGAAATAAAGTCCGTCAATACTCACAAAACAAGAATTAAGTAAAACGGTAGTATAAGAGATTAAGAGACTTACAACCACGGTCCACATGACGACTTCGGCTGAACAGTGATGTTACAAACGACCCGTAAATCAAATAACGTTAACAGACCCAAACAAAACCCGACTGCCAAGATATCCATAAATCTTAGCTCCGATACCATATTCTGTAACACCCCGAGATATTCGGAATAATTACAGCGCCGTAAACCCTTTAAATAAGGATTTACAAGGCTAATTAAAAAGGAAAGTGAATATAAGACGTCAATACTGCGAAAATTCGAGTTTATGAAAACGTACAACTGATTCAACGGTAATTAATACAACCATATCGAATTAATATCAAAGGACACACGTACACGAGTACAGAAACCAAACCAAGACAACAAATCTCCAATAACAATAAACATCACTGAACCCCTTCGTCGTCACGTCGGTACTGTGGTTGTTTCCCTGCTCCTTGGCTACCTGGACATCAAAACAAATGTCCACCCCCGAAGGGGTTAGCAAAACAATGCTAGTACAAGTATCGTATTTAAACAATTCGAATATGCATCAACAATACACAACAAGACATATCACACGGGCTTCCGCTACCGGAACCCGACAATGCGAATCTACAAGATTCCATTACACAGCATGGGTATTCCAATGATCCAGCGCCCTCAGCATAGATCCCAAGATGATCCCGTCGGACCAACACGAGGTGGAAATAACCCGTCCAATGATCCAGCGCCCTCAGCCTAGATCCCAAGATGATCCCGTCGGATCAACACGAGGTGGACATCCGATCCAGCGCCCTCAGCATAGATCGTACAACGTATACAAACACAACTAATGCATACACATATGCCAAAACAATATCTTCATCAACATGAACATATAAACAATATACAACGAATATAATGACAAATCAACGAAGTAAATATCATGTTCAACAACATGCATAATCATACGTATATTCCAAAATACCGATATTAACATATCACGATACTTGCCTCAAGATGGCAAGAATGATATACTTCAATGCTCGACGCACTCGAAGGCCGCCTCCGATCAACGTAACAAGCTCGAACCTTAACAAACGTATCGATATACAAATCATCTCGAGTCTAACAAATGGCTAACAATTCGACCTACGGCCGAAAAGCTCAAACTAAACAAGTGCTGGATTGCTTAGCGCGCTACGTACTATACGTAACGTGCGCTTAAGCTGAATCGTTAGCGACGCTATCGTATAAGACTAGCGTCGCTAGCCACAACCGCGATCGACTCGGCGCCTCATAACGTACGCTACGACGTTAGGCGAAAACCCAACCTCGATAGCTCACTTACACTAACACATGTTAGCGTGCGCTACTCTTGCATGGCGTAAGACCGCAAACCGAAAATCAGGTTGAAATGATGAAGGACTCATGAATCCTATGGTGATATTACAAGTTATCCTCGGGCATATCATGCTAATAAGGTTTCGGAGGATTTCTTTGATCATGAGATACAAATATACGGATAGTTATCTTGATATCTCTATTCCTCTACGATCTTCAAAAAAAATAATCTAAATTCCATCGTCTTACGTTCCAAAACACATGATTCCAACGTATACAACGTATCAACTGGGTAATATCCGATTACTTGATCATAAATCGATTTAAACATGCTTAGGAGTCCTTATAATAAGATGGTTCAAAGGTTCATTCGTCATCTAGTACCGATACGTCAAAAGTATCCTTCTAACATGTGATGACCGATAAAAACGAGATACTAGCTATCCAAACATGATTCAAACTTCCTCATGAACATTACTAATCATTGGTGAAGAATCACCTACCTCAAAGTAGTGAAGAACAAAAATGAAGCAATCCAACACCCAAGGCTTGAACACCAATCTCCAATGATATATGATCTTCAATCTCGAACTAGGAGGTTGATATGGAGTGTTTGAGACGAATGGAGTTATGTTACAAGTGCAAGAGTTCGGGTTATGGGGAAGAAAGGATGAAATCACGAATGTCATGTCTATTTATAATAAATGGTTATTAGCGCGCTACACCTGTTCGTAGCGTGCGCTAACGGCTCATGCCTAAATCAGTACTCGGCACTTAGCGTACGCTACGCATATTCCTGTAGCGTGCGCTAAGGCGTTGACCCGGCTTTTCCCGAAAGCCGTCCAGGTACATCCGACAGGATCCGACAGGGGTCCCCCGGCCAGATCTCACCTACCGCACGTCTCAATCTGTCTGACCACGCATAGCGTGCGCTACTTACACTCGGTAGCGTGCGCTATAAAACCATGTTAGTGTACGCTACCCTTAGCCTGTAGCGTGCGCTACATGCACAGAATTTCATCCTTTGAATCACATACACGAAATTATATGCTCGAAGGCATCGGATTATGAAATACGGAGAATAGTACTCATACAAAAGTACAATTATTACAATATCACAAGTTCCAATTACATAACAGAATCTCGGGTATTACAGGAGGTTTGTTGGTGGTGGTTTGGCGATAAAGGTGTGGTTACGTGGTCGTTTTGGCCGGTGTTAGGTTATTGGTGGATGATGGTTTAGTGAAAGAAATGAAAGGGTCGTATATGTTTTGTGATGAGAAAAAAAGTGTGTTTTTGGGCGGAGGATACAACTTACAAGTAGTTAATTTTGATAGATAAAATAAAATTAAAGAAAATAATATGAAAGGACAAAAATAACCTCAACAGTCAAACTAACGGAGTTAGGAAATTCGGATCAAATCCGAAACGGATGTTTCACTTTTGGGGGCAATTCTATATATACTCAACTTAAACATAATAATTTCATATTTCCTTAACAAATTCTTTAAAGGCATTGTACTTATGCACTAAAAATTTGTGTTTTGGGGAAATATGGTATTTTGATTTTTAGATTGGGTAAATATGGAATTATCCTTTCACTTTTGGACTAAACCTATTTTTTTTTCAAAATTTGGACCGAAAATGAAATACCCCGCAAACCACAAGGACTAAAAATGTAATTAACTCTAATTTTAAAGGATAATAAATTCAAGTCTGTCAATTCAAAATGGAAGGCAATGCAAAGATGATAGACATGAAATTTTTTTTCATTATATCCCACGAAAATAAAGATGGTTTTAAATAATTTTAAAAAATTATAAATTTAAAACTTTGAGGTTATGCAGTTTTGAGAACACACATACCACGAATTACATGCACATGACACAAAATAACATTATTTACATAAAAAAATACTCTATGAACAACTAAGAGTGCAAATTTTTTACATCTAAAAAATATAAACAACTAAGGAGTAAGAGTGAAATATGTAATAAAAATCATAATATTTGCCATAAGGATTTTAAAGTATGAAAATGTGTGGGAAAAATTAATTCAAATACGTAGCATCGTAGGCGTAATAAGTGTTTGATAAGTGTTTGATTAAATGGCAACAAATCATTCATTTTAGATGATCGTACATGTTTGGTAACTTGACTATATAGATATCAAATTCGATATCTTAATATGTTATATATAAACCCATTGTTTGAAATCAACCTCATATAGTACCCCACGTATTGATGCTAGGATGCACCACCGAATAAGTTATATATGATAGTTCGATGCTACTAATTAAAAAGTAGTTCATATTGATTTATGTAAACATGAACAAATGTTTTGCTTCAGTGATATATAATCCATCTTAAGAAATACACATGTAATTTTTTATGGTGTTAGTATCATGAATAAATATGTTGCACATTTTGAGTACAAGTCATCTTAACATGTCAATAACCCAGCCTAGGCCATACTTGATATTAAATACATTATATAGAAATACGATGTTTTAACTTTCGATAATTTCACTCGAAAAACAAAAACTGTGAATGCTCGGGCCTTGAAATAATATGTAATATAAATATGTTATTCGATATTATCGAAAATAAAGTACTCGTGCTTTAGGGTGAATAAAGCTCGTGCATCGCACGGGCCATGAGGTCTCGTTCACTAAATATTTAAATTTCAAAATACCCCGTTGTGATAAATATATGAAAATCGGGTACCATTTCTTATATTGTAAAAGCCCAAGAGATCGAAAAAATTAAAAAAATATGGATTCCAGAAGGAACCACAGTTCCAAATATCATCTATTTACCAAATAAAAAACGACCCAAATGTAATACCCGCAATTTCGAATTTCGGTAATTTTATTTTTTCGGCGGAAGTTCATTTTGAAGACTGGCTCATGACCTTTCGTCATTTCGAGAATGATTAATACTGCACTTTTTGTCATCCGAGTTCGTTTCGGTGTCGTTTTATTGAGTTCCGTGTCCTTAATCGACTTTTTCACGTGGGAGTTCGACTTTGTAAAGTCACCATTAATTTTTGGTAACTCCAAAAATTCTAAATCTTTGCAATATTATAGAGCATCGAGTTAGCTTTCCAATGGTTCAAACGGTGAGTCGATCGGAGTCCGGACGAGAGAGTTATGGTCGTTTTAGCTCACCCGCTCGTTATTGGCCGATCACTGCCGGCCGAACTCGGTCGTGTCGTCCGACACGGCCCGTGCCGTACTCGTCTGGAAAATGCCGGTTTCGTCTCAGACCGACCGTGTCGTCCGACACGGCCCGCGGCCGAACTCTCCGGATTAGCTCGAACGATCGCCGACACGCCCGACCGTGTTCCGTGACACGGCCGAGTCGTGCCGAAGTCAGCCGCTTGACGGGTCACTATCGGAAGGCCCCTCCGCGCCGCGACCGTGTCAAGCGGTGACACGGTCGAGTCCCTGTCGGCCAGGTATGCGACACGACCGTGCCGATCGGCACGGGCCGTGTCCGGCAGGGCAGTCAACCCCTATAAAAGGCCCTGCAGACGTTTTTCTTGCCATTTTTCACCTTCTTCTTCTCCTCTTCCGCAGCTGGGCGTGTTCTAAGCTTGAAGCCATGTTGTTTAGCAACATATCCATTGAGTTCCTTGGGTTATATCGTCAATCATCCGTCCTATAACATCCTCCGATCTACTGACCGTGCCGATTTCCTAGAAATCTAGTTTTGGGAATTTGGGGTTTTGGTTGTTTTCGTCCGATTAATCCGATTTAACTTAGGATTTTGATGTATTGATGAATATTTAGATGTATTATATCATTTCCTTTATTATTCCATGGTTGGATCGTATCGATTCGTTGTTTGAGTCGAGTTCTTGACCGACGCCTTGAAGGTGTCCGGTAAAATGTCTTAGAGGGGTTTTCGGGCGTTCTACGATTATTCTTCCTCGTATGATCGATGATTTATTGATTGTATGATGTTAGGGTCGTGTTTCTTGCGACGAAACCGTGTTGAACCCTTTCGTTCGTCGTCGTCTTCCGTTTCGATAGCATCGGGCGTTTCAAAGCTTTCCGGTTGATCCGTGTTCGTCGGAATACTTGCGTACCGATTTTGAGGCAAGTATCTTGCCCATACATTTCATGTTTCGTTGATATAATTCTTGATAAATTATTTTATGCAAAATCCAATATTTAATGAACGTAAAAAGGGATTGGTATGTTCTCGATAAATGTTGTCTTACAACGATAATTCGTATACTTCGTAAATATGTGTTCTCGGAATATGTGTGTTGGTTTTGTATGTTTAAAGATAATATGATCACTTTGAGTGAGTTGATAGACCGTAATCCTTTGTCGGGGATTACGTATTGTTATTGTGTACTTGTTCGGTAAGAACGTAATGTGTGTGATATTAGTTGTTACTCCTTGAAAGGAGTTTGTGATGCTTAATGTTGTTTGGATTGATAAGTGATTATTGTTGTGTGCTTGATGTATGTGATGTGCCTCCGGGTATGATTGTTGAATCTCCGGGATCCATACTTGCTAGTATGGGTCGGGCGAAACCGTAAGGTTATCCAATACGGGTATGTCTTGCGGGGACTCCGAGGTTCGGGGCTTGCTAGCCCGATGCCGGGATAACTTGTGGGGTTATCATCGGGTATGTCTTGCGGGGACTCCGAGGTTCGTGGCTTGTTAGCGCGATGCCGGGATAACTTATGGTTGTGGTTTGGTTGTGATATTCGTGTCGTGGAGACATGTGATTTGATATGTTTTTCTTATTGGGTTATTCACTCGGGTTTGTTCTTCGGGAGCATCTGAGGTTCGTGGCTTGTTAGCACGGGACATGAATAATCCTTAGGAACATGTGATTTGTGATTTGGGTCACGGACCCCGTGTTTTGTGAAATGGGTTGTGGACCCTGCGTATTGTTACCGGAACTTGAATTTTGGAAAACGACTTTTGGGCTGTGTCCCTAAACGTTTTTGAAAGGTTTGAGAATTCTTAAAATCCCAAGTATTTTCAAAACTCCCGAGATCGTAAAATGTTTTCACAAGATGTATATCGGGTTTACCCCTATCTTTTGATTTAACCGTTTTGATTAAGTGATTTACCTCGGGAAGTATGTTTATGATTAACATGTTCCGTGGAGTATGATATGTATGGCTCGTTTTCGTATTTTATACTTGCACTAGCAAAACAGTGGAGTTTTGCTAACCCCCGAGTATTCGGGGGGTGGATGTCTGTTGCATTCGGAGTTTTGGAGCAGAGCACGTGGTCGGCATGAAGGATGATGAAAGATGAACGATACTAATCACACGAGGACCCGTTGATGTCGTATTGGTATAACTGTACTTTATTTTCCGCTGCTATATTTTTCCCGTTGTACGGGTGTGGTTGTATTTTGACCCCTGCGTGGGCATGAGTTGTATTCGAGTTGTATGTATTTATTGAAAGACCAAATCGGTCAACTGAGTCATTTTAGCCTTAAAGGCGATGTTTAGATGTTTGATTTTAGTTACCAGCCTGGTAGATCCTCGAGGAGAGGGTCTACGGCGTGTAATATCCCTGAGTGGATTGGGGGTGTTACAGAATGGTATCAGAGCTTAGGTTGTGGAAACCTAGGCTGTCGGGTCAGTGGTGTCTGTTGAGTTTTGTCTCGTCGGATTTTATCTGACTGAGTCGTGTTGCGACGCGTCGTCTGAGTTGGTTTGTTGTGATTAGTATCGTGCGGCGATCATCATCTTCGTGCGACCTGTGGATGTAAGTCTCCCTTCTTTGTGTTGTGCCTCGTGTGACACGAGCTATTTTTTTGATTATGAGTTAATTGACGGAATCCTCTTATGGATTTTGATTTCGTGATACGTGATTATTTGACTCCCATTTTTCGTTCATATGAGGAGTAGTGTTGCTGTCTTGTGCATGTTTGACTTTATTTCTTTTATCCGCTGCGTGAGTTCATCTGTAATGGCTTTCGGTATTTTACCGACTGAGTTTTATTTCGAAAATCAATTCCCTTAACCGAGTTTTTGGCATTATGGCCTTGATCATTTTGGCGAAATTCTTATGACGGAATTTAGTATTTTGTAAATGGATTTTGTGAGTTTTGAAATATTACCGTCATCGGCCTTTTGGCGTTTTGTGAATGGTTTTTAGCTGGTGGGTTCTGCGGGACCCACGAAGCTATATTGTTCTTTGTAATTGCTTGAAATTTTTGGGCATTCTAGCCCATTGAATTATTTTTGAAAACCTTGAGTATCTTAGAAAATTAAAATTTGAGACGTACTTTTAAAACGAATTATTTTCTTGCGGTGTTTTCAAGGTGTTTTCTAATGCCGCAATACATTTCAAAAATTTTCCGGTTGAGGACCAAAAATATTTTTGAGATATTTTCAAATGCAGTTGCTTAGACCAAAGGGTCGAATATTTTTGAAAGTTTTTCACTAAAGGAAAGGTGTCCTCATTTTTGTCAAACGCAAGATGATTTTCAAAGTCTCGATAATGGTGTTTGTACTACTTTTTGTAAAATGATACTCAAGATCAACTGTTGTTTCCAAACTGTTTTCAAAAGGTGGTTTTCGTTTTTAAAACCTATCATTCCTGTTTGCGGACCGAAAATGCGTGTATGGTTTTCGAACTTTCGTTACGGTGTCAACCCCGAATTGTGATTGAATTGGTGGCGTGAGCGTCGAGTCGTTCGCCACGCATATGTTTTGTTGGCCCTCTGTGAGAGGTGTGAACTGGTATTTACTGTTTATCGCCTCGTGGTGATTTGCGTGTTGTCGCACGGGTGTGAGCTGTTGAAGCTTGAGTTTGTACGTTTGTGTACATGTGTGATTGTTTCATGATGGTTGTAATTATGTGCTGGTTATCGTTCGGGCCGTTGAGGTCGCCGAACGATACCGTCGTTGCTGTAGTGTTTGTGTGTGTATTACTTTATGATGGTAATCGTTGTATATGGTATGTGTTATGATTCTTTGTTGTGCTGAGTTGGCATCTCCGCTATGTTGTTTTGCGATGTTATGCCCCATTGTATCTAGCATTTGTATTTTCGGTACGCCGAGCCGAGGCGTTTCAACCATTATGTGCCGGGGCATGCACATGTAAATTGTCCTTCTCGTCGGTAACACATTTCAAGTGTGGACTCGAGGGACACCGAATTCAGTTTTGTGAATTGGCTACCGAGACTTTCGGAGTTCGCGCTTCAGCACAGTCATCGGAATCGGCTTTGAGAGGCCTTCGAAGGATGTTTCTGTCGGTTGCTTGTTGTGTCTGTAATACCCGGTTGTAATTCAGTCATTATCATTCAGTAATTTTATTCGGGGATTGTCACTCAGTGGATTTTCACTCATTTATAATCATTCACCAATCATATTCATTCACCGTGTTCACCGTTCGGAAAAACTTCGAGTGGTGTATCGTTATTGTTCATTGTTTCAACTTTCCTCATATGAGTTCGACTTTGTTAGATCACCATTAATTTTTGGTAACTCCAAAAATTCTAAATCTTTGCAATATTATAGAGCATCGAGTTAGCTTTCCTATGGTTCAAATGGTGAGTCAATCGAGTCCTGGACGAGAGTTATGGTCGCTTTAGCTCAACCGCTCATTTTTTTTTTTGGCGATCAACTGCCGAGCGAACTCGGCCGTGTCGTCCGACACGGCCCGTGGCCCGACACGGCCCGTGCCGCACTCGTCCGGAAAGTGCCGGTGTACGCCTCGAGACCCGACTGTCGCTCAGCACGGCCGAGTCGAACCCTTCCGGATAAGCTGAAGCGATCGCTGACACGCCCGACCGTGTCGCCCGGCACGGCTGAGTCATGCCGAAGTCGCCGGACGGGTCACGCCGGGAGGCCCTCCGCGCCGCGACCGTGTCAGCGAGACACTGCCGAGTCCTCGGCCTGCCAATCGGCCGGTATGCGACACGACCGTGCCGATCGGCACGGGCCGTGTCCGGCAGGCAGTCAACTCCCTTAAATTCGTTTTTTTTCAGCATTTCAGCCATTTCTATTCCTTTTATTCACCTTCAACCGTGAGAGTAAGCTTGAGGGAGGGTTTTTCCTTCACAAATCATTTGGGTGTTTGATTTTCTTCATCTCCTTTCGATCGTGAAGCCCGGATAATCAATCTAACGCGTGTTCTTCGGATTAGAGTACTTGGATCATCAAGAGGTAATTCCTTCAACACTTTGGACTTCGATTTTGTGTTGAGATATGATGTTTTGGACGTTATAATCATGTTATATGAAGGGATATGTATATGATTATGAGTTTGTATAAGGATTCATTGGATTATTGAGGAATTATTCGAGAACACCTTGAATATCGAGTTGGAATTGGGGATTTTCGACTAATTGTTGTTATAATCACGTTTTTGGATATTCATAACGGATTATTGATCGTATTGGAGATATTTTGTTGGTTTGAAACACTTCTTGGGGATTTTGATATTGGTATATTGAGGTTTGATTGTAAACAATCGGAGTTTGGATACAACGTGTTTGATTTAATGCCTCTATGGACTTGGTTTAGTCGTATCGACGTTTTGAGTTCGTTATATTCGTGTTTGATTCGTATATTGATCGGATTGTCGGTAATTGTATTGAATTAAGGTTGTTCGTGCGACCGACACTTCATTTAGGACATTTGTTCGTGGAAGGACTTTCTTCATCGGTATTTTGTAAGTTAATTCTTACTCGGTTAAAAGGATATTCATCCCTTTTGTTGTTGTTCATTCATAATCATAACTCATTCATCATTATATTAATCATATCAAAACTTGTTGTTATCAATTAATCGTTTACCATAAGGAACGACGGTTCCAATCTTTTCATTGAGCTGTCATTTATTTCGTTACCATTCCACCTCGGTGAGTCATTATTTATTTTCGATGTCACTTTTGTTATATCGTGGCATTCCGGGTCATATTGGCGTGCCGGTTGGTATGTGTAGGGTTTTCATGTCGGGCACATTATAGTCGTGTGTTGGTTGGTGGCCTCACATTGGACTGTGTACACGAGATTGATTGTTTCGTGAGACTGATTAGGTACAAGACCACACGTGTATTCGATCGATACTCGTTGGTGGCTTGTGCACGGACACATTTCCATCCCGGGCGTAGTGTGGCGCCATTTCCTTTGAGCCGTACTGTCAGTTGATTCATATAGCATGTTTGATTGCGTATGTTTCGACAGGATGTTTCATAACTTCAGATATAATCATGATTGTGTATTCTCAACTCTTGAGGATTGTTGTTCTTTGTAACTGACCCCGTTTTGGGATTTTGTTTTTCAGGTCATGGCCAGGCAAACGCACGGGGAGAGCACGTTGACGGCGAGGAGTCCTAGTGATACTAGTAGGGGGCCCCGATCTTTCAGTTATTCATGTTATTGTTCTTTATTTTCCGCTGCAGACTTTCATTTGAATACTCCGTTTCATTCAGTGTTGTGTATTTTATCTTCATATAAAATACACCAGTATTCGGTATTGTCCTGGTGTGTTGTAACTAAACTCCACATCGGAGTAATTATTGCTGTAATGTAGTTCGGTACTACATTTATCTTGTGTAATTCATTCATTTTCATTTGCCTAGTGGGTCCCATTTGGGGATATACGGCCCGTAATATCCGCCTAGTTTGGGGTGTTACAGAGTTGGTATCGGAGCGTGGTTTTGAATACTACCCTCCAAGTCATGTCTCATTTGAAATCATCGTCATCGGACTAGTATCATTGGACTTTCGCGTCACGTGTGACTGTGCAGAATCGAGCCAATCGCACCAAAGAAGCGTAAGACTTCTAACGCCATGGTATAATTTACGCAATAGTCATTCATTCATCATTCATCATTTAACAATCCTCAAACATCATCATTCATTATGATCGGGACGATCATATTAACTCATCAATCACTTAATTCATTTCATTACTCGATTAATAATCGGAGACGATCATGTTAACTCATTAATTACTCAATTCATTTCATTACTCGATTTGTCAACCTAGATAATCATATTGTCAATCTTGTTAAGTTATTCAAGATAATCATTTCAAGAATTTCATCGATAATCATGTAACTTGATAAATCATTCATATAATCACTAAGTTAGAGCATGTATACTCATTTTCATCATCTCATGACATAATCATAACGTGCTAATCATGCGGGAAATATAATCATTATGCGACCTCCTACTTCGGTATGGAGAGAGGCTGTCGAGAGATGCACGGGGAGAGGCCGCGGTGCGGACCGAAACCCGAGAAATAATCACTCGCTGCCGGGAAATCGTGCCCAGGACTCGGCTCGATCAGAAGATGTACGGGTTGATCCACTCACTTTTATGCAGGCCATGATGACCCATGTGTAGTTGCTCAATCATCATTGCGCCACTCTGACCGGATTAATCGAGAGAACTCTCCGTCATTTGAGCCAGTGCTAAGGAAATTGGCCGAAAGAACTGCATATGTCAACAGGAAATCAACGAAGCGTAATCTATCCGAAGGCGGTCAGTCAACCTTCAAGAAGCCTCGTGTGAGCCCTATCGTTTCTGAGCGACCTTCTACGGCGCATAATCGTGCGGGATCTCATTCCCGAGCGGCCAGTTCGGCCATCACCTGTTTCAATTGTGGAACGCCGGGTCATTTCAGCACTGAGTGTCTGAAACCGTCTATCACGTGCTATAATTGTGGGAATTTTGGGCATAAGGCCCGTTTTTGCCGAAAGGACTCCAAGTCGGCTCCGGCATCTCGGGCCCGAAGCAATCGACCTTTCGAGAATCGATCGCTTTGTCAACGTTGTTTAAGACACTGGAAGCAAATAGAGTTGGAACTCGTATTTATCAGACGGGAGCGTCTGGTTCGGGGGCCGGCAAGTCCCAGATTTATATGATGAGGAGGATCGACGATCTAGTGGCCCGAATGATTTCAGGTATACTCGTAATTTTATTTCAACTTGTGTGTACCTTTTGATGCTGGTACACCGCATTCATTCATTTTCGATTCATGCTTGGATAGACTTGTTTCGGGATAGTCCTACTTAATGACCGTGATTGGTTGATGGATCTAATCGTGGTGAATTTATCTTAGGACGATGTAATTTTCGGTATTAGTTGGTTTGATCGTCTTGATACTATCCTCAGTGCTTGTTAGCATTTGGTCGCTATCTTTCCGTCGTTGGTTGTTGAATGTGTGCTTCAGGGAAGTAATCCCCGTTGTTCCAGAAGAAGTATTATTATGACGAAAGCAGAGAAATTCCGCAATCGAACTATTCAATCATTCATTGTATCATTCTCATCGATTGGCCTTTCTAGGGCAATCGAGTTATTCAATCATTCCTTGTATTATTTCCATCTATTGGCTTTTCTAAAGACAATCGAGTCATTCAATCATTCATTGTATCATTTTCATCGATTGGCTTTTCTAAGACAATCGAGTCATTCAATCATTCATTGTATCATTTTAATCGATTGGCTTTTCTAAGACAATCGAGTCATTCAATCATTCATTGTATCATTTTCATCGATTGGCCTTTCTAGGGCAATCGAGTTATTCAATCATTCATTGTATCATTTCCATCGATTGGCCTTTCTAAGACAATCGAGTTATTCAAACATTCATTGTATCATCTTCATCGATTGACCTTTCTAAGGCAATCGAGTTGTTCAATCATTATTGGTATCTCTTTTTATCGATTGACCATTCTAGGGCAATCGAAATGTTCAATCATTCGTGGTATCATTGTCATCGATTGACGATGTATTTCCAGACGAGTTATCTGGTTGCCTTCACATAGAGTAAGGGAATTCAGGAGTGAGTTGGAGCCGGTACGTCCCATTTATCGAAGGCACCGTATCGGATGACCCCGACCAGAATGCAGGAGTTGAAGATTCAACTTGAGAAATAGTTCGAGAAAGGTTAACTCCGACCGATTGCGTCCCCGTGAGGAGCACTAGTGTGATCTGTCAAGGAGAAGGATGGCTCGTCTCGTGTGTGTATTAATTACCAGGAGTTGAACAGGGTGATGATCAAGAGTAGTATCCTTTACCTCGTATTGATGATCTTTTAGATCAACTTCAGGGAGCTTCAGTATTTTCCAAGATCGACTTAAGATCTGGATATCACCAGTTGTGGATTCGAGAGTCGGATATCGCGAGGACAGCGTTTCATACACGCTATGGTCATTATGAGTTCATAGTTATGCCGTTCGGGCTAACTATTGCACCTGTGGTATTCATGGGGGTTAATGAATCGGGTTTTCATCGACTTTTTGGATCAGTTTGTTGTTTTCTTCATCGACGACATTTTGATTTATTCTCGTAGCCGAGAGGAATACGAGGTTCATCTTCTTCAGGTTCTCGACGTGTTGAGACGAGAGCAACTTTATGAAAAGTTTTCCAAATGTGAGTCCTGGAGGTCCGAAGTGACTTTCTCCAACATGTAATTTCATCTGACAGAGTTCGTGTCGACCCTCAGAAGACGGAGACTATCCGAGATTGGCAACCTCCGAAAGATATTAAGTAAATCCGATGTTTCCTCGGATTAGTTGGTCAATTATCCAACCCACGACCTGGAGCTAGCGGTAGTGGTTTTCGCGTTGGGGATTTGGCGTCGTTGCCTTTATGGCATCACTGTCATATCTTCACCAATCACAAGAGTTGAAGGATATATTTACTCACAAGGAGTTAAATATGCGACGAGGCGGTGGTTAGAACTAATCAAAGATTTTGATATCGAGATCCTTTACCACAGGCAAGGCGAACGTTGTCGCCGACGCCTTGAGTCGTAAGTCCGTGCGGGAGCGGATGCTTGCTCGTTTAACAG
This sequence comes from Orobanche coerulescens, assembly GCA_033398695.1. NCBI lineage: Eukaryota > Viridiplantae > Streptophyta > Magnoliopsida > Lamiales > Orobanchaceae > Orobanche > Orobanche coerulescens. The sequence goes on from JAWKAU010000784.1 coordinate 23,251, forward strand.
ATTCGGAAGAAGCAGCGGGAATTCCTTAGACCGAGATCGAGGTCAGCCCCGGTGAGTCGGGGACACTTTGTATGTTAGAGATTTCATCATCTCTTGAGGATGCAATCGGGAGAATCGGAGTTCGGACCCGGCATTGTTGCGCATTCTTGAGGATGTGGCTCGGAAAGCCCCTGGATTCGTGATCCACGAGGATGGACTTTTGAGATTTAAGAATCGGATGTGTGTACCGGCGAATGACGAGTTGAAAAACTCTATTTTGAGAGAAGCTCATGCTACCCCTTATTCTGTTCATCTGGGGTCCAGCAAGATGTACAAAGACTTGAAACAAAATTACTGGTGGAGTAATATGAAGCGAGAAGTCGCAGAATTTGTTTCGAGATGCTTAACCTGTCAACAAGTCAAGATGGAACCTCAGCGACGGCGAGTATGCGATACCGCTCCTATTCCGTAATGGAAGTGGGAAGACATTTCTATGGAATTCATCACGAATTGCCGACGAGTCGTCGGGGCATAAATACGATCTGAGTGATCGCGGACTGCTTTACTAATTTAGCTCATTTCCTTGAAATCAAGGATATGTGGAGTCCCAAGAGACTGGCCCAGTTGTTCATCAAAGAGATAGTGAGACTTCACGGTACTCCTAAGAGTATCGTTTCCAATCGTGACGGACGATTTGTTTCCCATTTTTGGAAATCAGTTCATCGTGCTATGGGAAATCAGCTTAATCTCAGTATTGCCTTTCATCCTCAGTCCGACGGACAATCAGAGAGAACTATTCAGACATTAGAGGACATATTGAGGGCATGCGTCCTCGATTAGTAGACGATTGGAAAGCCCAATTACTGTTGTTTAAGTCAACGTACAGTATAGTTGGCATGCCTCCATTAAGATGGGACCTTACGAGGCCTTGTACGGTCGTCTTTGTCGATCTCCTTTGTGTTGGGATGACTTGTCAGAATCAATCGGCACCGAGCCCGATATGCTTATAGCCGCCCGAGAGAAGGTAGCTTTGATCAAGAGTCGTATGTTGACAGCTCAGAGTCGACAGAAATCATATGCAGTAAATCGTCGTCGACCACTAGAGTTCGAGAAGGGTGACCATGTTTTGGTCAAGGTATCCCAGAGTCGAGGTATTTTCCGTTTCAGAAAATGGGGGAAATTGAGTCCGAGATTCATTGGACCGTTTGAAATTTTGGATCGAGTAGGCGAGTTAGCTTATCGATTGGCTTTACCTCCGGCTTTGAGCAGGATTCATAATGTGTTTCACGTCTCTCAGTTGCGGAAGTATGTTGCCGACCCGAGTCACATACTTGATTCGGCGAAATCAAGATCGCGGATGATCATTCGTGCAGGAGCGTCTGTGCAGTGTTAGAGCGGCGTATCAATCAGTTGATGAACTATAGGATCCCTTTGGTCAAGATTCTGTTGTCTAGACACGGAGTCGAAGAGGCCACTTGGGAAACAGAGGATAGTATGCGGGAGTGTTATCCCGAGGTGTTTGACCCTTAGTTTGGGGACGAAACTCTTTTAAGGGGTGTATGTAATACCGGTTGTAATTCATCATTATCATTCAAGAATTTTATTCGGGATTGTCACTCGGTGGATTTTCACTCATTTATAATCATTCACCAATCATATTCATTCACCGTGTTCACCGTTCGGAAAAACTTGAGTGGTGTATCGTTATTGTTCATTGTTTCAACTTTCCTCATATGAGTTCGACTTTGTTAGATCACCATTAATTTTTGGTAACTCCAAAAATTCTAAATCTTGCAATATTATAGAGCATCGAGTTAGCTTTCCTATGGTTCAAGCGGTGAGTCAATCGAGTCCGGACGAGAGAGTTATGGTCGTTTTAGCTCAACCGCTCATTTTGATTTTGGCGATCAACTGCCGAACGAACTCGGCCGTGTCGTCCGACACGGCCCGTGCGTACTCGTCCGGAAAGTGCCGAAGTGTTCGCCTCGGGACCCGGCCGTGTCGTCAGCGCGGCCGAGTCGAACCCTTCCGGATAAGCGAGCGTGCGACACACGCCGGCCGTGTCGTGCAGCTGATCGAGTCATGCCGAGTCATTGTCGGACGGGTCAGCGTCGGGAGGCCCTCCGCGCCGCGACCGTGTCAAGCGGGACACGGTCGAGTCCTGTCGGCCAGCTGTCGGCCGGTATGCGACACGACCGTGCCCGATCGGCAGCGGCGATCAACTCCCTTAAATTCGTTTTTTTTCAGCATTTCAGCCATTTCTATTCCTTTTATTCACCTTCAACCGTGAGAGTAAGCTTGAGGGAGGGTTTTTCCTTCACAAATCATTTGGGTGTTTGATTTTCTTCATCTCCTTTCGATCGTGAAGCCCGGATAATCAATCTAACGCGTGTTCTTCGGATTAGAGTACTTGGATCATCAAGAGGTAATTCCTTCAACACTTTGGACTTCGATTTTGTGTTGAGATATGATGTTTTGGACATTATAATCATGTTATATTAAGGGATATGTATATGATTATGAGTTTGTATAAGGATTCATTGGATTATTGAGGAATTATTCGAGAACACCTTGAATATCGAGTTGGAATTGGGAATTTTCGACTAATTGTTGTTATAATCACGTTTTTGGATATTCATAACGGATTATTGATCGTATTGGAGATATTTTGTTGGTTTGAAACACTTCTTGGGGATTTTGATATTGGTATATTGAGGTTTGATTGTAAACAATCGGAGTTTGGATACAACGTTGATTTAATGCCTCTATGGACTTGGTTTAGTCGTATCGACGTTTTGAGTTCGTTATATTCGTGTTTGATTCGTATATTGATCGGATTGTCGGTAATTGTATTGAATTAAGGTTGTTCGTGCGACCGACACTTCATTTAGGACATTTGTTCGTGGAAGGACTTTCTTCATCGGTATTTTGTAAGTTAATTCTTACTCGGTTAAAAGGATATTCATCCCTTTTGTTGTTGTTCATTCATAATCATAACTCATTCATCATTATATTAATCATATCAAAACTTGTTGTTATCAATTAATCGTTTCAGTCATAAGGAGCAGCGGTTCCAATCTTTTCATTGGTGTCATTTATTTCGTTACCATTCCACCTCGGTGAGTCATTATTCATTTTCGATGTCACTTTTGTTATATCGTGGCATTCCGGTCATCTTGGCATTAGGTTGGTATGTGTAGGGTTTTCATGTCGGGCACATTATAGTCGTGTGTTGCTTGGTGGCCTCACATTGGGTGTGTACACGAGATTGATTGTTTCGTGAGGGATTAGGTACAAGACCACACGTGTATTCGATCGATACTCGTTGGTGGCTTGTGCACGGACACATTTCCATCCGGGCGTAGTGTGGCGCCATTTCCTTTGAGCCGTCTTATTAGTTGATTCATATAGCATGTTTGATTGCGTATGTTTCGACGAGGATGTTTCATAACCGGATATAATCATGATTGTGTATTTTCAACTCTTGAGGATTGTTGTTCTTTGTAATCGACCCGTTTGGGGATTTTGTTTTTCAGGTCACGGCCAGGCAAACGCACGGGGAGAGCACATTGACGGCGAGGAGTCCTAGTGATACTAGTAGGGGGCCCCGATCTTTCAGTTATTCATGTTATTGTTCTTTATTTTCCGCTGCAGACTTTCATTTGAATACTCCGTTTCATTCAGTGTTGTGTATTTTATCTTCATATAAAATACACGGTGTCAGTATTGTCTGGTGTGTTGTAACTAAACTCCACATCGGAGTAATTATTGCTGTAATGTAGTTCGGTACTACATTTATCTTGTGTAATTCATTCATTTTCATTTGCCTAGTGGGTCCCAGTTGGGGATCTACGGCACTGTAATATCCGCCTAGTTTGGGGTGTTACAGTGTCGTCACCTTGTTTTCGCTGTTGTGAGTTGCGGGGGCGACCTTCTTTTATAAGAGGTCGAATGTAGTACCCGTGTTGTTTTTAGACTCCTGCATTTTCTATTTCTCGATTCTATCGACTCGCTCGTGTTCGTTGACACTTTACAGACTTGTTACGTATTTGGTTTCATCGTTCGAGCAGTGTGATCTTGTTTTTTGTTTATCATTGTGACTTTTCGAGTCGGTTCGATACTTGTGAACCTTGTTCGGATGTAACATCTTTTGGTTCTACTAGTTCTTTTATCCGAAGTGGATCAGATTTTGAACTTACGTATATTCTACTTTGTCGACTCATTTATGTTCGTTGACATTTACGAGCTTGTCCTGCCCCTTGTTTTTGTTTATCGAGCGAGTGTGGCATCATTTCGAATAACTCGTTTGTCGTTGTGACTTTTCAATTTCTATTCCCTTTCATGTGGATCTTATGTGAATGCATACGTTGTTGTTTTCACGGATCATATATTGTCTCGAGTCGAGATGTGAACCTTGGAGTTGTTGTTTGAATTTTATTGTTCTTCGTGATTCGAACATGATTGTTCGCTTTTGTTGTCTCGACCGTTGTGGTTCGGTCGTTTGTTTGTTCGGTTTTTGTCCTCGTTTCTTGATCGTTGAGCATTCGGGCTCCTTCCTAATTCCCTTAAGTTTGGGAAATTAGTCTCGTTTTCGATTTTCCAACCCTTGGGCGGTGGAATTCCGTATTTGTTGGCGTTTGACCAGCGTTTAGATTGATGAACCGTCGGGTTGGTCAATCGTATTGATTTTCGTTCGTTGTGTTTTGTGATTGTTCGGATAATCGACTTGACTATATTATCCGTTTGATGACGCTTGTCATTTGTTGGTTTTATTGTATCCCTAACGGCGACATTGTGTTGGTCGTCGTGGGAGCGTGTTTTCACGCCGTATGTCTCTTTGCGTTTCTTGCGGCGTTTCGCCGTTGGCGCGAGTTTTCTATTTTTGTGTATCTCGTCGAGTTTTCTGGCGGGTATATTGCTCCCCCTACTTGTTTTAAGTTTGGACGAAACTTCTTTTAAGGAGGGTAGAATGTAATATCCGCAATTTGAATTCGGTAATTTTATTTTTTAGCGGAAGTTCGTTTTGTGACTCGCTCATGACCTTTCGTCATTTCGAGAATGATTAATTCTGCACTTTTTGTCATCCGAGTTCGTTTGATTGTCGTTTTATTGAGTTCCGTGTCCTTAATCGACTTTTTCATGTGGGAGTTCGATTTTGTAAAGTCACCATTAATTTTTGGTAACTCCAAAAATTCTAAATCTTGCAATATTATAGAGCATCGAGTTAGCTTTCCAATGGTTCAAGCGGTGAGTCAATCGAGTCCGGACGAGAGAGTTATGGTCGTTTTAGCTCACCCGCTCGTTATTGGCGATCACTGCCGGCGAACTCGGCCGTGTCGTCCGACGGCCCGTGCGTCGACACGGCCCGTGCGTACTCGTCCGTAAAATGCGAAGTTTCGTCTCGGGACCGGCCGTGTCGTCCGACACGGCCGTCTCGAACTCTCCGGATTAGCTGAAGCATTGCCGACACGCCCGGCCGTGTTCCGGGACACGGTCGAGTCGTCTTGAGTCATTGTCAGACAGTCACTATCGGAAGGCCCCTCCGCGCCGCGACCGTGTCAAGCGAGGACACGGTCGAGTCCTGTCGGCCAGGTGTGAGACACGGCCGTGCCGATCGGCACGGGCCGTGTCCGGCGAGCGATCGACCTATAAAGGCCTGCAGACGTTTTTCTTGCCATTTTCACCTTCTTCTTCTCCTCTTCCGCACTGGCGTGTTCTAAGCTTGAAGCCATGTTGTTTAGCAACATATCCATTGAGTTCCTTGGGTTATATCGTCAATCATCCGTCTATAACATCCTCCGATCTACTGATCGGGTGATTTCCTAGAAATCTAGTTTTGGGGAATTTGGGGTTTTGGTTGTTTTCAGATTAATCCGATTTAACTTAGGATTTTGATGTATTGATGAATATTTAGATGTATTATATCATTTCCTTTATTATTCCATGGTTGGATCGTATCGATTCGTTGTTTGAGTCGAGTTCTTGACCGACGCCTTGAAGGTGTCCTAAAATGTCTTAGAGGGTTTTCGGGCGTTCTACGATTATTCTTCCTCGTATGATCGATGATTTATTGATTGTATGATGTTAGGGTCGTGTTTCTTGCGACGAAACCGTGTTGACCCTTTCGTTCGTAAATGCGTCTTCCGCTTCGATAGCATCGGGCGTTTGAAGCTTTCGGTTGAGCCGTGTTCGTCGAATACTTGCGTACGATTTTGAGGCAAGTATCTTGCCCATACATTTCATGTTTCGTTGATATAATTCTTGATAAATGATTTTATGCAAAATCGATATTTAATGAACGTAAAAGGGATTGGTATGTTCTCGATAAATGTTGTCTTTCAACGATAATTCGTATACTTCATAAATATGTGTTCTCGGAATATGTGTGTTGGTTTTGTATGTTTAAAGATAATATGATCACTTCGAGTGAGTTGATAGACCGTAATCCTTTGCCGGGGATTACATATTGTTGTGTGTACTTGTTCGGTAAGAACGTAATGTGTGTGATATTAGTTGTTACTCCTTGAAAGGAGTTTGTGATGCTTAATGTTGTTTGGATTGATAAGTGATTATTGTTGTGTGCTTGATGTATGTGATGTGCCTCCGGGTATGATTGTTGAATCTCCGGGATCCATACTTGCTAGTATGGGTCGGGCGAAACCGTAAGGTTATCCAATACGGGTATGTCTTGCGGGGACTCCGAGGTTCGGGGCTTGCTAGCTCGATCTGGGATAACTTGTGGGGTTATCATCGGGTATGTCTTGCGGGGACTCCGAGGTTCGTGGCTTGTTAGCGCGATGCCGGGATAACTTATGGTTGTGGTTTGGTTGTGATATTCGTGTCGTGGAGACATGTGATTTGATATGTTTTTCTTATTGGGTTATTCACTCGGGTTTGTTCTTCGGGAGCATCTGAGGTTCGTGGCTTGTTAGCACGGGACATGAATAATCCTTAGGAACATGTGATTTGTGATTTGGGTCACGGACCCCGTGTTTTGTGAAATGGGTTGTGGACCCTGCGTATTGTTACCGAAACTTGAATTTTGGAAAACGACTTTTGGGCTGTGTCCCTAAACGTTTTTGAAAGGTTTGAGAATTCTTAAAATCCCAAGTATTTTCAAAACTCCCGAGATCGTAAAATGTTTTCACAAGATGTATATCGGGTTTACCCCTATCTTTTGATTTAACCGTTTTGATTAAGTGATTTACCTCGTGAAGTATGTTTATGATTAACATGTTCCGTGGAGTATGATATGTATGGCTCGTTTTCGTATTTTATACTTGCACTAGCAAAACAGTGGAGTTTTGCTAACCCCCGAGTATTCGAGGGGTGGATGTCTATATTGCATTCAGGTTTTGGAGCAGAGCACAGGGTCGGCATGAAGGATGATGAAAGATGAACGATACTAATCACACGAGGACCCGTTGATGTCGTATTGGTATAACTGTACTTTATTTTCCGCTGCTATATTTTTCCCGTTGTACGGGTGTGGTTGTATTTTGACCCCTGCGTGGGCATGAGTTGTATTCGAGTTGTATGTATTTATTGAAAGACCAAATCGGTCTACTGAGTCATTTTAGCCTTAAAGGCGATGTTTAGATGTTTGATTTTAGTTACCAGCCTGGTAGATCCTCGAGGAGAGGGTCTACGGCGTGTAATATCCCTGAGTGGATTGGGGGTGTTACACCAAAGTTGATTGAATCCCCAAAATTATATATCATAAATTATTTGTCTATTATTTGTCTATTTTCATACTTTCAACAATTTGGTATTAAACTCGGGGGGAGATATTATTTTTACTGGAAGCCAAATATTTTACACAAATTCAGTGGGAATATACCCATTTTTTTGTCAAATGTGTTTCATGATTTTTACTCTTATATATTTTTAAAGGAGAAGGAAGAAGAGATGTAGATTTATACATCAAAATTTGGAATAATGGAGAGAATATCTCGTATGGGATAACTAACAATTATGAACAAAGTCGAAAATTTTGATCTATATTTTTCACGTGTATTTTGAGAGGTATAAATCCCATCAGAAATTGTTGTTTTGTCATTATCAGAAAAGGAGGAGATTGTTTGTACATTTTATTCCACACAAATGTATCAAAAGATTTTGATGATGAGTTAATAACTAAAGTCAAAACAACTAAGACAACAAAAGTGGAAGATAAAGAGCTAGACAGAAAAACAAAGCAGAACTCAAACATAGGGCACGCTACAAGTAAAGCATAACACACGCTAAATTAGTGAAGATTGCACACATTACTGTATAATGTAACACACGCTATGAGATCAGTACAGGTTATGGAGTCAGGACAAGATGGTCTGCAAATGAAAGCAATTTAACGCACGCTACAAGTAAAGCATAGCGCACACTAAACATGTCCACTTAACGCACGCTAAAAACCAGAGTCAGCGCACACAAGGTTTGAAATCCCACCACTAATCATATATTCGTTGGACACATTTTCAACAAGAAAATCGCACAAGATGCGAAAAGTAAAGATTGACTAACTAGCGCACGCTATGCGAGATGATTAACGCTATGCGAGATGACTAACGCACACTAATTTCACAATTATATCCCTTGGAAAAAGACTTTCAGTATTTAAAGTCAAAAGTGAAGATGCTTGACTACACCGATAACACACGCTAAAGAGGAATTAGCGCACGCTGGAGTCGTGAGACAGTAAACGGCTTGTTGAGGCTTTGATCCTATAAATACCACTTCGTTTGGTATTCAACATACAACAACTTCAAGAATAATTCCTATACATGTGAGATACTTATATACATAATTGTTGTTGTAATTGAGCTTAATTGATAAGAGTTTGAATGTTTGATTTACTCATCTATACACGAGAGAAAGGAAAGAATTATGAAATTTCTAAATTTTTTAATTTACAAGTGTTGAAATTTTGAAATTACTTAAGTTATTTAATAAAAATATAATAACTTATTAAATAATTTGGAAATTTAGAAATTCTTTATCTTGTGTTTTTTTATGTAATTTATAGGAACTTGTATTATTTTTTATGACTTTTTTTTTTTAAAATTAACTTAAAATTTGAAATATTGAAAATTTGAAATGCAATAAAATAAAAATAGTTCAAAACCATTTACAATCAAAATAATGCATAAAAATTGATATCTTAATTGAATAATGTTACAATGATATAATTTTTAAAATTGCATAAGTAAACTAACTAATACTAACTAATTCACTTTATAAAAGAAATGTTACAATGATACAATCTTCGGTGTCGATATTGATAGACTTGCCACGTTTACCACGAGAATAAGACATGATAACAAATAAATAAGTAGATAGTATTTATATATAGTACAGTAGATAGTGTGTGTGTATATATATATATATATATACATATATATTAGTAGATAGTATATATTATATTTATATTATAGTAGATAGTATTTAGTATATAGTATAGTAGTTTTAGTAGATAGTATTTAATTTTAGTATTTAGTATAATTATAGAGCAAGAAGAGCAATTTAAATTTTAAAGAATGGAGAAGAATTAGAAGTAGAAGAGAAGAGAGTTTAGAATATTATTAACACAATGGGTGATTTTAAATGTGGAAGAAGTGAGTATTTATCGATAAAATTGGGTGTGAGTTGGGAAAATCTTGAATTTTGAATTTGAAAAGGGGGACCGCGGTTTTAGGCGGAAAAGCCGTGTTCGGGCATCGGCTGCCGTCTGAGATCTGCGCCCGCTGCGGCTGAAGTCGTGCGAGCTGCCGGTTCACGGGCCCGAAAAAAACGACCTGTAATCGGCCCGTGTTGCATAACGGTTCCGGTTTCTGAACCGGCCCGTGGTCAACGGTTCCGACCCGGCCCGTTGACCACGGGCCGGTTCGGGGCCGAACCATCGGTTCCAGTTAAAATGTGGCAACACTAGTATGATGCAGCAAGTTATGCGAGTCATAAGCTCTATTACAAACAGTTTGGAAGTTTTTATCCCATAGAATTTTTCTTCAAACTAGTCCAGCAGACATTTATGTAAATAGTCATTTAATGTAGGGATGGCAAAAAAAAAACACGGGTCCAGGTACTCGTGGATTTTTACCCCAATTCGGGTAACAAAATTCGGGTCTGGGTCCGGGTCTGTGCGGGTAGAGAAAAATAAATTCGGGTCTGGTTCGACTCTGGGGTATGGGGTACCCATCGGCAACCCGCCCCGATATATATATATATATATATATATATATATATATATATATAGGGATTGACTATGGTGGAAACACCCTTAATGGTGAAATCTAGAATCCAATTGCATTATTATGTAATTTCATTGCATATTTGTTATTATTTGTTGCATCAAGCTGGTCGCTAGTATATGCAACAAATAATGTAATAAAATAAATAAATAAATGCATATAATTTACTCATCTACAGTCGTTAGATCACTAATATCAATGGCCTACAAAAGTTTCTAGATTTCAAAAGCTAATTAGTTTTCATATGATCTATTTCCTATATATATATATATATATATATATATATATATATGTGTGTGTGTGTGTGTGTGTGTGTGTATGTATATATATATATATATGTATATTAATACTTAATAAATTAAATATATAAAAAAAAATAATCCGCGGGTACCCGCTGGGTACCTAGAACCGAGCGGGGCGGGGCGGGGGCGGACCCAAAAAAAAAAATTGGCGGGTCTGGGGCCAGTTTTTAACCGCGTGTCCGGGTCTGGGTAGGCAATACCCGGCCCCGCCCCATTGCCATCCCC
>JAWKAU010000785.1:0-34000 GCA_033398695.1 Orobanche coerulescens
AATGGTTAGTCCTTTATTTTTCGCAAAATTTAAGACTTCCAAAATTAGGCAGCTGTTGCTGCTCAACACTTCTCCTTTTCGTCATTTATTTTTTTTAGGTGATAGCTTTCACACCGTTATTTGCTAACGTGTAGCTCTTTTCACCAATGACTCCTTTTTTTTTTTTTTAGGGAATAGAATTTTTGCAGAAAATCATTTTTTATTTAAGCATGAAAAATCAAAACTCCACAAATTAAGTAAATTTCGCTTTATTTTTCATCAACCAATTGATTCTTCTTTTCTCAAGGTAACGAATGACTCGATTTTATATGATAATTACAAGGCTTGGAAAAGAGATTAAGGCTCAAAAAAATTTGGAATATACAATTTTTCTAAGTTAAAACGATTTTAAAAGTTTGTATATAGCTAATTTATTGGTGTTATGGCCAGATCTAAAAATCTCAAAAATCAAAATACTATAAATAAATATATATATATATATATATATACACTAAACCTAATCAATGCCAAATAATAAAAACACACCACAATGAAAATCCAAATAAAAATCATAGTTCAAAAACCACAAAATAAACACACAAGTATGAAAACATCACCCCCAAACTTATAAGTAAAACTGTCCCGAGTTTTTTTAAAAAAAAAAAAAAAAAAAAAAAATATAATAGCATGCGAGAAAACAGAAAACTCCCTGAAATTTTAGTTTTGTGATCCTCCAGGTGTGTCGTCAGGATGTTTAGAAAACGGAAAAGCTTTTCAAAGCGCTTCTCTGCTTCTAATTGTCGCCGAGTATTTCATTACGATTTCTCATAATTTCACTGGGATGTTTCTAATCCTGAACTCTTTCAAGCAAATTTTCCTCAAAAGCCGTCAACTCATAACCTGCATCTTCCTCGGCCTCATATTCCTCTTCCTCGCTACTCTCCTCTTAGGTTCCAAACGTGCCCGTTTGCTTCTCAATTAGTACTTGAAAAATACTACTCCGGCCGTTCAATCGATCCCCATGTGTTAAAATATCACCCCTGCCGAAATTTTGACTCTCGCTCCCGCAAATACCGGTGATAAGGCGGGGGTTTGGCATTTTCGCCTAGTCGGTACCATGCCGGCATAGTGACAAATAGTAGTGTAAATGAGAGTACCCAAATCCATTTTTACCCCTCGGCGGATAGCATATAAACCTCGCAGTGGCCAATGGAAACCGTCGTCAGTCGAAGTCGGGTAAATACTCCCTACGCCCACATCCATAAATACCAAGCATCATCCATAAGGTCCGCTTGGTTGTATCGGGGTTTGATCATCCCAATACTGTCATGCAACTCGCTCACTAACGCCCAGCGTAAAACTCTATCATCCGGCACCTCTTCATTAGGCAAGATATTAATGTCAACCGCGTTAGTACCATTAACCCCCAAAAACTTGTTAATGACATCCGGTGAAAAATTTATCGATTTACCCTACCTGCCCAATGGACTTGTTGAAAGAATTGTAAAAGTTTAGGGTCAAGTTCGGGTTACCATTTGGGAGATCGGAAACGAACTTCTCCCAGCCGTTGTCTAAGAATTTTGGATGAAAGGGGTAGTGATTGTGTTTCTATCCGCATGGCCGATGAAATCATCAAGATTGAACAATCTTTCCTTAATGCACTTCGTGTTTTGCTTTCTTTGTGGCGGTCTTAGAACCTTGAGATGACGAGCCGACCTTTTCTTTTCCTTTTGTTGATTTCTTGATTGCCATCCACGAAATTGAACAAAATCAACTTCTTTTCATCACACGACTATAATCATCAAGCAAAACCAATAAAAACATAAAAAAAAATTCAAAGATTTTCGTTGTGGCATTTCGTCGGACACCTTGAGTTCATAGTTTTTTAACAAGTTTTTCTTATTCAAACTCAAATCCATAAAGCCACCACAAATCAATGAATCAAATAACGATACAAATGTCAACAATACTCACAAATGAACAAGATTTAATCAACGAATCATACGGAAATAAGAATCGAAAAACAAATATGAAGAGAAAAACTACAAACTAAAACTCAAGAATATATAAATTGAAACAAGGATTGAAAGAGAACCTGATGATTATGTGTGAATGTTGATATGTTAATGAATTGTATTGATGAATTTGAGTTTTTTAGCAAGTAGGGATTGATAGGGGGAAAAAATCGCTCTCCCGGCCGCTTGTGTCTCGTCTGCTGTGTGTGAAGTGTAACACCCCCAAGTTATTCAGGGTATATTACAGCGCCGTGAGCCCCGCCGTGGGACACACAAGGCTAAACATACGCGGAACTATAAAACTTGACCGAGAAGGTCTACATACAATGGAAAGAAAGACGATACAAATGGTATTCAAAACCATAACCAATGAAACCATATACATCGCTGCACAAATCAATACCTCGGCAACACAGGCCGGAACATCAAGAAGCGAACTACAATACTCGAGTATTTAAAATCCATTCCAGTACAACAACACTGAATGGAGGAATCCAAAAAGATAACCGTAGACAAGACACAGTATCACACTTGCCCATCATCTTCATGCCGACCCGATACCCGCCTGTCCTCTCTCCTGGAACCTGAAATACATAAAAGGTATTTCCCCCATAAAGGGGTTAGCCGTCGAATAGCTAGTGCAAGTATAACAATATGAAACATAATACTCCTCGACAATAAAGTAAATGTAATCCGTCAATTCATCAATTCAAGACTAGTTATTCCGGAATAACTAAAATCTCAAGACGTATGTGAATGCCGTAGAAACGGTTCGTTCATATCATACGCCGTTACATGTAGGAATGTCGTCAAAACGGTTCGTTCATATCGTACCATCAATTCCTCTTACTTTCAAAGTCGAGAACGCACAATCATAAATGTATACTTGCCTTGAATAATCGACGACGCAACGAACGGAATGGAAAGTCACCGACGAATGCTAGGAACCATCGAAAACGAACCTAACGATTCGAAGAATACAATCACTGTGATTCTAAACGAATACGGAATTGGAATACGCCTTAAACCCACCTACGATTCATGTATATTCGTATAAAAGCGACAACGAGGCGGACCACAACCAAACCCTCTCGATTTCGTAAAAATCACGAAATATACCATGAATCCGTAGGGAAACTAAGAGTACCAACAAGATTAATCATATTCATCATGAATTACTCATCAAAATCGAATGAATCGGGCAAAACCACGAAAATCCCCAAATCTCCCCAAAAGTAGGGTTCTAAAGATCTAACCTTGATTCGCTGGATCGAAAGATGTTATAGGATGATTGATCAACGATATAACCTCAAGAACTTCATGGATTTGTTGTTCAACAACATGGTTTCGTCTCCTCCGAAACCCCAGCCACGGACCGAAGGGAAATGAAATGAAAAATGACGGAGAAAGTCGCTGGTCTGTCATTTTTATACTGGGCCGGAACTAGCGTGCGCTAGCCATCCCGGCCTAGCGTGTGCTATAGGAGAGTATCGGCCGTGCACTCTCGGCCATGTCCCGCATTAACCGGCACCTCCGACCAAATCGCAACCGTGACTCGACCGCCCGACCCCGCTAGCGTGCGCTCTGGCCGGAAGCTTCTGCGCGCGCTAGCGGCTGTCGGTAGCCACCGGATCGACAACTCATCCGTGGCGTCGCTGGTCGGCGGCGGCGTGCGCTACCTGCCGGTTAGCGCGCGCTACGACCGACGATAGCGTGCGCTACCGCCGACACGACCGAGTCGAACCTCGAGTACCTCTGCCCGTGTCCGATAGCGTCTGTTGGTGACTCGGCAATGCGCTACTGCTGCCGAGCTAGCGCGCGCAGCGTCCGGCCGTAGCGTGCGCTCGCGGTTCTGCCGTGCTGCTCGGCGATGTCAGCGATCGTCGGCGATCCATAACCGTCCGGCCCGGTACTTGCTCGGCCGCCACGACGACGGCCTCGATTTCCAAAACGCATCAGGCGGACCACGGCGAAAAGTTCGCGGACGACATCAACAACTCGAGATGAAAACGTAATGCAATAATTAATCATACGCGACCAAGAAAAGGGTCAAGACGACAAATACAGATATGGATACCCGTAACTTTCAAGAAATTACAAAAGCGGCCCAAACGCGGAAATCACGATACGTGATCGAATAACCAAACCGAAGTTCACAACACGTCTAACAAAGTTAAACGGACTTGCGGGAAACTCGAAGCAAGATTTCGGACGAGATTCGCAAGAATCGAACTCAAGTGCGGAAAAGTCGCTAAAAGCACGAACTCAACAAAACAACATCGAAACGAACTCGGATGACAAAAAGTGTAGAATTACTCATTCTCGGAATGACGAAGCGGTCATGAGCGAGTTGTCGAAACGGACTTCCGCCAAAAATAGAAAATCACCAGAATCAAAATTACGGTATTACATTCTACCCTCCTTAAAAGAAGTTTCGTCCGAAACTTAAAGCAGTAGGGAGAAGAAATATTCCATGGGAAAAACTCAACGAGATACACAAGAACGAAAACTTACGCCCAAATGGCGAGTTATCAATATAGAACACCACAATACATTACCCGAAGGTAAACCGAACCAATGCCGAAAGATACGAATTCACAATGCCCGAAGGCTCCAACGGAAAATACCGATACATCATAATGGCTCGAAAGCCGAATGTACCCCAAAGTCAGAATCATCACAAAATAGATCTTAAAGAAATCAACCTGACTGTCGGACATACCCCTCGGCGTATGAACAACCAGTCGCAAATCGTCGGACATATCCAATACAACATGGACTACGAATGATCAACCAAATAAAGCTCAAGAGGGACATCACAGTACGCCCGATCCGGAAATGTGTCCGTGCACATGTCCGCCCCGTATACAGAATCCAGAATATACGTGTGACAATGTACCTAATTAGCCTCAAGAACTACGTCTCGTGTGCACGGTCCAATGCGGAAACGTCCACGCATGACCATCGAGTGCCTGGCTAAAAATCCTACACATAACCAATCGGCACGCAGACATGATTCCAGATATGCCACGATACAACATGACAACGAAACTCAAGGGATAAAACATCGATATAGATCATACGACTCATCAAGTGAACGATGACACACGAATAAGGAAAGATCGACACGACCAACGATATTCGAAACGACCATCCTGGGATCAGAATTCCTTAAGGACCGATTAACACGGCAACAACCACAACACCACAATTCGGGAAATCCTCAGCTCTCAACGATCACAAAATTACCGAGTTCACAAGAATAATAATGTCTTTGTCTTGAGTCGGCCAACACGACAATAATAATTCAACGGATGGGGACTATCCTCGACAGTCCCAATTCAATGCTTCGATTACCGTTGAATGGCCAATCGATAACAACGATACAACGGATGAGAATATCTTTGACAACGGATGGGAATTATCTTCGATAATCCCAATTCAATACCTCGATTACCTTAGAACGGTCAATCGATAATCAATAATACGATAGAATAGATGTCCCGGTGTCTTAAATCGACCACCGAAACGGAGATGACAAAAGGATATATCAAACGTCCTCAATCGGTTAACGCAACATCATAGCAACGGATCCAATTCGACGACAAAGATTCAACGATGTCTCAGAACGACATTAATCGCGAACAATAATAACCGATACATCGATACCGCGAACCGGCTATCGATAGCAACTTCACCAACAAGTATCGTAATGCCTTGAACCGGCCATTTACAACCAACAGTAATATTTGGTATGATTTGTCGACGGCGTCGTGTCAACCAATCCCTTGATATCAATACCATCATAAAGAGGCCGAGTCTCGAAATGATACACACATTCGTACACTTACACGATAACATTAATCTCATTGATTAGTACAAGTATAAAACTTGCCTCGATATCAATACATCGAATCATACCAATTCGGTTGATTTCGTCTTACGAGTTCCTCGATCCCACCAAGTTAATCTACGAACCCTTCAACCTTAACCGCAACACAACAGTCATAATCTATGATCAAACATCATATCTTATTGTAAAACGAAGGATTGATAATTAACCGGTTCGATGACGACCAACATCAATACCACCAAACCACGAACTCAATCGTTTTACCATATCTCGACTAATCACAGTCTGAACAATCCAACTCCGACGCTTACAAATCCTGTCCACAATATGAGTCGAAGTATGATGATCATATCAGCAACCAATTCGGACCAATAATAAGGGTCTAAATGTCCCAAACTCAATTCTTAAATACGAATTGACAGGGTTCCCTTCTCGTAAACCCATCGTTAAAATTTACTTATGACCGTTATCAATTCGAATCATCCGACTGGTTCTAAACAATAGATAATCATATTATAAAGGTCATCAAACAATCCAATCATTCGATTTGAATACTTGCTCCATACGTATGGGCTTCCAAATTCCAAGATGAATAATAGTCTCATCAAGCTCATGATCACATTCGTATTTCCTATACGAATATTATTTCCAACACATAGTTTAGCTCTAGATATGAATATTCCATATTCCTATTCAAAACATCAACCTTCTTAAAAAAAAAAATTTTTCATCACCTCGGATAATTCAAGAGTTCTGAAAGAGCATGAAATATCCGAAATCACGTTCAGAACAACATATCCGAGGTATATATATATCTCCACGTTATCATTTCCTTCATCATGTCATTCATACAACCTCAAGAATCAGAACAAAACCCTTATCGTCATATGAAGAAGATCTCAATAATCATATCAACATCCGAATCTCTTATTACGATTCCAATAAATCTCGTACAACATTATCACATGATACCAAAATTGTAACACCCCAGATCCTCCTGGGAATATTACACGCCGTAAACCCTTCTCACAAGGATTTACCAGGCTAAGCACAATTTCTCCACATCATTTCAAAAATGTTAAAAAGATCGATGACGGTAATATTTTTCAAATACTAAAAAAAATCATTTTCCAAATACCGTCAAAACGATCAAGGTCAAAATGCCAAAAAAAAAAACTCAGTTTAGGGAATCGGTTTTACGAAATAAAAATTCAGTTGGCAATATACCAAAAGCTATTTCAAAATATTCACGCAACGGATAAACGTATAGTCCAATTTATGCATTTTCATCGAAATAAAACGAACATCAAAATACACGATTCCCAACACACTCCCTCCCAAGTAGTAATCCTTAAAGAAATGAACCACTATCAAATGGATACGAGGACTACCATGTATGGACGAACCACGAGGAAGAATAATGATCTCCATTCCAAGAATCATCAAAAACATCAAGAACAAAACTTAAATCCGAGCTCTCCATCTTAATCTGGTTTGAGAGAATAATCTCTCAATGTTTAGGAACTTCAAGTACTTCCCAAGGTTCTCCCTATTGACTGAAGGAAAGAGAATGGACAAAATGCCTCACGGCACTCGTCAACCCTCTCTATAAAACACATCGCTAGCGCGCGCTAGACCTACCTTGTAGCGTGCGCTAACGTAGCTGTATTTAGCCATTTCCGCTATTCTCTACCAACATATCGACATACCAAACGATCATACGGCACAATGAATACATATACGCATTCAGCAACATTATCAAACGTTCACAACGTTCTCAAGCACAAATATCCATCAACGATATCCAACATATAAATCTAAATCACCAAGATAACCAAGAATTATCGGATAATCCAAACAACATACTTACAAGTCTGTGAAGTCGAAGATCTCCCGTGGTACTAACATGCGACTTCCAACAAAGTCTCAACACAATACCGATACACGCTAATATCGAAATTAGCAATTTGACAAGATCTCAAGGAGGGATTCAAGTCCGTAACCACAGCCACGACTTCTTCTCCTTACATCCCACATTCAAAAGGGCACACACGTGCGGAAGTATAATCCAAATCACACCTTCTCAAAGTGACCAATTCCAAAGAATACCCAGCTAAAAACGAAACGGTCAAGAAAATACAAGAAGAGTGAGAGGACTTACAAGTACCGGTCGCACTGTGATGATGGCAGAGTAGTGATATCAGGCAAATGCCGACTCAATCGACCCAAAAGACCGACAGCCTAGGTATCCATAAACCTAAGCTCTGATACCATATTCTGTAACACCCCCAAGTTATTCAGGGTATATTACAGCGCCGTGAGCCCCGCCGTGGGACACACAAGGCTAAACATACGCGGAACTATAAAACTTGACCGAGAAAGTCTACATACAATGGAAAGAAAGACGATACAAATGGTATTCAAAACCATAACCAATGAAACCATATACATCGCTGCACAAATCAATACCTCGGCAACACAGGCCGGAACATCAAGGAAACTGAAATACAATACTCGAGTATTTAAAATCCATTCCAGTACAACAACACTGAATGGAGGAATCCAAAAAGATAACCGTAGACAAGACACAGTATCACACTTGCCCATCATCTTCATGCCGACCCGATACCCGCCTGTCCTCTCTCCTGGAACCTGAAATACATAAAAGGTATTTCCCCCATAAAGGGGTTAGCCGTCGAATAGCTAGTGCAAGTATAACAATATGAAACATAATACTCCTCGACAATAAAGTAAATGTAATCCGTCAATTCATCAATTCAAGACTAGTTATTCCGGAATAACTAAAATCTCAAGACGTATGTGAATGCCGTAGAAACGGTTCGTTCATATCATACGCCGTTACATGTAGGAATGTCGTCAAAATGGTTCGTTCATATCGTACCATCAATTCCTCTTACTTTCAAAGTCGAGAACGCACAATCATAAATGTATACTTGCCTTGAATAATCGACGACGCAACGAACGGAATGGAAAGTCACCGACGAATGCTAGGAACCATCGAAAACGAACCTAACGATTCGAAGAATACAATCACAACAGATTCTAAACGAATACGGAATTGGAATACGCCCGGAAACCCACCTACGATTCATGTATATTCGTATAAAAACGACAACGAGGGCGGACCACAACCAAACCCTCTCGATTTCGTAAAAATCACGAAATATACCATGAATCCGTAGGGAAACTAAGAGTACCAACAAGATTAATCATATTCATCATGAATTACTCATCAAAATCGAATGAATCGGGCAAAACCACGAAAATCCCCAAATCTCCCCAAAAGTAGGGTTCTAAAGATCTAACCTTGATTCGCTGGATCAAAAGATGTTATAGGATGATTGATCAACGATATAACCTCAAGAACTTCATGGATTTGTTGTTCAACAACATGGTTTCGTCTCCTCCGAAACCCTACCATGACCGAAGGGAAATGAAATGAAAAATGACGGAGAAAGTCATTGTCTGTCATTTTTATATTGGCCGGAACTAGCGTGCGCTAGCCATCCGGCTAGCGTGCGCTATCGCCGATGTCGGCCGAGCACTCTCGGCCATGGCCCGCATGACCCGGCACCACCGACCAAATCTGCCGACCGTGACTCGACCGCCGACCCCGCTAGCGTGCGCTACGGCCGAAGCTCGCGCTAGCCGACTGGCCCAAAGAGCCACCGGATCGACAACTCATCCCAGAGCGTCGCTAGTCGGGCCGCGTGCGCTACCCTCGCGGTTAGCGCGCTACGACCGACAGTAGCGTGCGCTACCCGCCGACTCCGACCGAGTCCGTAACCTCGAGTACCTCTCGCCTGTGTCCGAGCACAGACTGGCCGACTCGGCACAGCGTGCGCATCGCTGAAGCTAGCGAAGGCTCCGGCCGTAGCGTGCGCTTACGCGGTTCTGCCGTGCTGCTTGGCCAAGTCAGCTGTCCGGCTACCCCGCAACCGTCCGGCCACCAAGCCACCGCCACGACCCGACGCCGATTTCCAAAAACGCACTTAACGGACACGAAAAGTTCGCGACGACATCAACAACTCGAGATGAAAACGTAATGCAATAATTAATCATACGCGACCAAGAAAAGGGTCAAGGCGACAAATACAGATATGGATACCCGTAACTTTCAAGAAATTACAAAACGCCCAAAACGCCCTAAATCACGATACGTGATCGAATAACCAAACCGAAGTTCACAACACGTCTAACAAAGTTAAACGGACTTGCGGAAACTCAAACAAATAGCGGACGAGATTCGCAAGAATCGAACTCAAGTGCGGAAAAGTCGCTAAAAAGCACAGAACTCAACAAAACAACATCGAAACGAACTCGGATGACAAAAAGTGTAGAATTACTCATTCTCAGAATGACGAAACGGTCATGAGCGAGTTGTCGAAACGGACTTCCGCCAAAAATAGAAAATCACCAGGAATCAAAATTACGGGTATTACATGAAGTGTTTAAGGACGGTTTTTTTTTATACAGACTACTAGTGACGGCCGTAACATATACAAGTTACGGCCGTAAGTTGCTTTCGTTTTTCAAACAGGTTTTAAGATACGGCCGTAACACAAAGAAGTTACGACCGTATGTGACGTTCGTTTTTTTTTTTTTTGAAGTGGCAGTTTTTAAAGATACGGCCGTAACGTACACTAGTTACGGCCGTAATGCGCTTTCGTAAAAATATAATTGGACAACATACGGCCGTATCTAATAACTTACGGCCGTATTTATTTATTTATTTTTTTTTTTTTAAAAACAAGATTATAATTATTATATGTTTGAGAATAATGAAAGAAAGACTCCCTGGATTTTATGAACGATCTGATCCTTGCTGTTGTTGTTGAATCCTTCCGTGTTACCCCCAAACTTATTTGCGAAATAATAGAGATTGGGTTGCCTCCCAATAAGCGCTTTGTTTAACGCCCTTAGCTTGACTTCTCGCCGATTAATTAGGTATTTCCGGATTATGATTGATTTTGCTTCGAGAATTCTCCTCCCAGATATGGCTTTAACCGTTGACCGTTTACTTTGAAACTTCGGTTGTATTATAAATCTCCACACTCCATGAGAAAACACCTCTTTGATCGTGTAAGGGCACATCCATCGTGATCGTAGCTTACCGGAACAGACGCAGTCGTGCATTAAAAAGCGTAACTTGGTCTCTGTTTTAAAATCTCTTCTTAGAATTTTGTTGTCATGCCATCTTTTCGTTTTTCTTTGTAGATTTTGGCATTTTCATATGAGTCGAGTCGGATTTCATCCAACTCATTTAATCGCACAACCTTTTCTTTCCAAACAATCGCTCACAAAGTTTAGTTTTTATAGCCCAAAAGCTCGATGTTCAAGTTCTACCGGCAGTGACAGCTTTTCCAAAACTGCATTTAAATGGAGACATGCCTATCGGTGTCTTATAGCCGTTACTGTAAGCCAGAGCGCATCATCCAAATTTTTTCGACCAATCTTTTCGAGATGAGTCGACTGTCATCTCAAGTATACGTTTCAGCCACGATTGGAAATTTCGACTTGTCCACCGGTTTGTGGGTGATAAGAGGTAGCGACACGGTGTTTTACTCCGAATTTGGTCAATAGAGCCTTAACACGGTGATTGCGAAATGAGATCCGCCATCACCGATAATAACTCTCGGAGTTCAAGCGAGTGAATATATTTTTCTTTAGAAAATTTACCACGACCTTAGCTTCGTTTGTTGGTAATGCAAATGACCTCCACCCATTTCGATACGTAGTCAGCCTACAAGGATGTATTCATTAGAGAATGATGATGGAAAGGGTCCCATGAAATCAATTCCCCAAACGTCGAAGATTTCAACTTCAAGGATGAAATTCATTGGCATTTCATTTCTTTTGACATGTTTCCATGTCTTTGGCACAGTCACACTTCGAGACAAGTGTATGTGCATCTTTGAACAGAGTGGGCCAATAGAATCCTGCTTCAAGAATTTTTGTCATTGCTTTTGAACCTCCAAAATGTCCTCCATAGTGAGAGGAATGACATCTTTCTAATACCTTCTCCATTTCTTCTTCCGGTATGCATCTCCGGATGATTTGATCAGTCCTCGTCTGAACAACAGAGGATCTTCCCGGTAATAGTATTTCAACTCGGAGAAGAATTTTTCTTTTGATGATGGGAAAAATTTGGGTGAATTATTCCACTAACAAGGAAATTAACGATGTCGCATACCATAGTGCATTTTGTTTTTCCTGGATATTAGAGATTTGGAGCAGGTTGTTCATCCGAAATACTTCATTTATTTCCTTCTCTTGAGCATTGTTTTGGTCGAGTCTAGAGAGATGATCCGCCACTTGGTTTTCTGTTCCCTTTCTGTCTCTCGATTTCTATGTCGAATTCTTGCATAAGTAGAACCCATCGGATTAGCCTTGACTTTGCATCTTGCTTTGTCATTAAATATTTCAAAGTGAATGATCGTGTAGACTATGACCTTTGATCCCAATAAGTAGGATCGAAATTTGTCAAAGGCATAAACCACTGCAAGCATCTCTTTTCGGTTGTTGTGTAGTTGGTGAGCATCATTCATAGTCCTGCTAGCATAATGGATCACTTGCATCATTTTGTCCTTCTTGGCCCGATCGGCCCCTACGGCATAATCACTTGCATCGCACATTAAAATGAAAGGAATAGTCCAATCTAGAGAAATGATGATTGGAGTGATGTAAGCTTATCCTTCAAAGTTGCAAAGGCCACGTGGCATTCATTTGTGAAAAGGAATGGTGTATCTTTCTCAAGCAAAGAACAGAGAGGTTTTGCTATTTTTGAGAAATCTTTTATAAACCTCAGATAGAATCCTGCATGTCCGAGAAAACTCCTTACTCCTTTCACCTAGATTGTTGGAGGAATTTTTGCAATCACTTGGATCTTTGCCTTATCGACTTCAATTCCATGTTGTGAGATTCTATGGCCAAGTACGATTCCTTCTGGACCATGAAGTGACATTTCTCCCAATTGAGAACTAGATTTGTGTCTTCACATCTTTCCAATACCAAGCCAAAGTGAATGAGGCATTTATCAAATGAATCTCAGAAAACCGAGAAATCGTTCATGAAAACTTCAATGAATATATCAACCATGTCTGAGAATATTGACATCATGCATCTTTGAAATGTGGCTGGAGCATTGCACAATCCGAATGGGATTCTTACGTAGGCAAATGTTCCATAAGGGCATGTGAATGTTGTTTTCTCTTGATCTTAAGGGCTATTACGATTTGGTTGTACCACTGAATAGCCGTCGAGAAAGCAGTAGTAAGAATGTCTGCCAATCTATCTAGAATCTGATCAATAAATGGGAGTGGAAAATGATCTTTTCTTGTCGTCTTGTTTAGTTTCGTGTAATCAATGCACAGTCTCCATCCTGTGATCGGTCGTGTTGGTATAAGTTCATTGTGCTCGTTCTCAATGATCGTGATTCCACTCTTTTTGGACACCATATGTACAGGCTCACCCATGGACTATACGAGATTGGATAAATGATTTACCGTCAAGTAATTTAAGAATCTCTGCCTTCACAATTTCCTTCATGTTTGGATTCAAACGTCGTTGATGCTCAATTGAAGGTTTGCGGTCATCTTCCATCAAGATTTTGTGAGTGCATATAGAGGGCTTATTCCTCTAATGTCCGCAATAGTCCATCCAATTGCTCTTTTGTGATTCCTCAATACCCTTAGTAATTTCCCTTCTTCAAGTTTGGTCAATATGTTAGATATGATGACCGGAAGTGTTGAGGAAACGCCCAAGTAAGCGTATCTCAAATGTGTGGGTAGAGGTTTGAGATCAAGTGTTGGAGCTTCTTGTAAAGAAGGGAGGGGTTTAGCGGAGCTTGTCCCAATTCTTCAAAATGTGGATGCTTTCTTAAGGTTGGTAGTGCTTCCGGATAGTTAAGCTGTTTGGCCAAGTGATATTCTTCTTCCATCTTTGGTTAGAGAATTTGCTATACATGTCTCAAGAGGATCTTTAGATAGAATTTTCTCTAAAGACTTGTTCACCATGGCTTCAATTGTGTCTATTTTTAGACAATACTCATCTGTGGAGGGTTGATTCAAAGTTTTTAAGACATCGAAGATGACATGTTCGTCTTCCACTCGAGAATTAGCTTTCCTTCATAGGCGTCAATAAGAGCACGTCCGGTTGCGAGAAATGGTCGTCCCGAATAATGGGAATATCCCGATCTTCTTCCATGTCGAGGATGATAAAATCTGTGGGAATATGAATTTATCAACTTTGGCGAGCACATCTTCAACTATCCCACGTGGATATTTGATTGACCGATCGGCTAATTGTAAGCGGCTATTGTTGCTTTTGCTTCTCCCAAATTCAATTTGTTGAAAATTGACGGGGCATCAAGTTGATACTTGCCCTAAATCACAAAGAGCTTTGCCAAAATTTACTTCACCAATTGTACGGGATTGTGAAAGTTCCCGGATCTTTTAGCTTGGGTGGCAACTTCTTTTGTAGTATTGCGCTACATTCCTCTGTTAGCATGACATTTCGTATTCTTCAAGCCTTCGTTTGTTTGAAAGAATATCTTTCATAAATTTGGCATAGCTTGGCATTTGTGCTAGAGCATCGGCAAAAGGAATGTTGATGTGTAGCTTTTTGAAGATTTCAAGAATTTCCCGAATTGAGCATCGAGCTTGTGATTTTTCAACCGTTGAGGAAATGGGATAGGTGGAACATAAGTTTTGTAGCAATTGGACCTTTTTGAGATGAAGGTCCTGTATCGATTCTTTTTGTTTATTTTTTGTTTTCCGGATGGTTTTCCATAGAAATTTGAACCGCACTCCACTTCTTGTTGTGATAGCTTGGACATTTTCCCTTGGATTTACCTCGGTATTGCTAGGTAACATGCCTTGAGATCTTTCTGAAAGTATTTTGGCCATTTGGCCAACTTGTGTCTCAGTTTTTAATTGAAGCATCATTGCGTTGTTGATACTTGATTGTTGTTCACTAGCTTCGTGATTGCTTCTTCGCATCAGGGCTTCTTTTCTTGATGCGTTGGATTCAACACATTGTCGTTGTTTGCATAAGAAAAATTTGGATGATTTTTGTATCTGGATTGTATGTTGGCCCGTAAGGATTGTATGCTTGCCTTTGGAAATTCGAGCATACGCCACTTGTTCAGTGGTGGTGGTGGTGTTCTTGTTGCACTAAGGGACGAGATAGTCTTTGTTGTGAGTTGCTCCACAAATTTCACATGAAAAAGCTGAAATTTGTGGAGTTTGCACCGTCTTCACAGTTGAGGAGTTGAAAAGACATTTCCTCGACTTTCTTTGATAGAGCTTCAATTTTTGCCAACATAAGTGAATAAGAATCCACTTCAAAAACACCATTTGGTTTCTTTTGGATATTTAAATACGGCCATCTTGCACTTTGTTCACTTATAACCTCAAAAAGATTATAAGCCTCTTTCATAGTTTTGTTTCCCAGTGAGCCATTTGATGATGAATCGACATTGGCTCGGCATGAAGGTAAAATTCCAGAATAGAAGTAATTGACTTGTGCTCCCAAATTGAAACCATGGTTAGGACATTTTCGTAGCATATCCTTGTATCTCTCCCATGCTTCGTGGAATGATTCGAATCTTGTTGTGAAATGTAGAGATTTCGTATTTGAGTTTCGCCACTTTTATTGGTGGAAAGTATTTAGTGGTGAATTTTTGGACAAATTCGGGCCAATTTGTTATGCTTCGTGGTGGCAAAGTATCTAGCCACTCTCTTTCTCTGTCCTTCAAAGTGTGCACGAAAAGTCTCATTTTGATCGCCTCGTCATTTACATTTGGATATTTGAAATTTCCACATATTTCCACAAAACGGTTAATATGGAGATATAGATTTTCGTCGGTTCTTCCATAGAATGAGTTGTTGTTGGAGAAGAGTTTGATGACATGCAGGCGAATTTGAAAATTGTCCACTCCAAATCTTTGGATAGATTACACTTGATTGAACGCTCAAAGATGGGGGGTTCATGAATTCCCCAAAGAGCATGTTGTCTTCATCTATTTCCGGTACAATAGGATATTGTTGATGTTGAATGTTTTGAACATTAGGTATTCCCCCCACCGGAGGAATTCTTTCGTTATCATTTCCTTGGGGGAGACGTGGATTTAGTTCGTCCGCCATTGATGGTGAAGAAATAATGTTTTTCTTTTGTTCTCTTCGCCTTCTTCTATATGTGGCTTCGATCTCGGGATCTAGTAAAACTAAATCGCGATTGTATGTCCTTCGCATAGACAAGGGAATCTACAACAAAGAAAAAGTTGTATTTATAACAATAGTTAATAATGTAATTTTTCAAATATAACTTATACTTCCTCGACAGCGGCAAAAACTTGACACGCTTTTTGTGTAACTATCGCAAGTGCGATATCGTATCAAGTAGTAAAGTGGACTTTTTGAGTCCGGTTTATCGATCCCACAAGGAAGTTATGTTATAATTTGAATTATACACTATTAGTCTATTTTTATAGATACTTAAGATGAGTGAAACACACAATTAAAAGTTTGGTTTAATAATTGCAAAGAAATTGCAATAATAGTTCTAATATTATAAGGAAATAAAAAGATAGCAATAATAATAGATTGATTATCGATAAAATGAAATAGTTGGGATTACAAACTTAGTTCGTCATTAGTTATAAAAGATGTATTGGAGATCATAAGATGAATTTACTTATTATGTTGTGTAGATTCGATTTTCCTTAAAAAGACGGTTTCTCTTTCGAACTATAAACGCCCCTTACATATTGAATCAATCCACTATATTTCTATGTTGATTGGCTTCAATACATAGCATTAGGATTTGTGAAAATAACTCAATGAATCATCTAAGGACTAGGGTATATTTCTATCCCCTAGAACAACTTAGAGTGAAGATCATTTGATCTAATCAAACATATTTTCTTTGAAACATATGAAGATCATAAATATCTTCATTAATTGGCCAAATAAATAAAGATTATTAAAACAATGAAAATCACACACAATAATAAGTAATTCATAATATATCTTTATACAAACATAAATAACATGACTAACCTTGTTTATAATCCCAACTTAAGAAACTTAGCCCATAAAGGGTTTATTACACATATTACAAGCTTTGGTGGTCATTCTTAGTTGAATCAAGAGAAAGAATTGATCCTAACTCCTTAGTAGATAAAGGAGATAGAAGCAATAAACTCTCTGAACAACATATACTACACCACACTTACAAAGATCACTCAAGAACACAAGTGTGTTCTTCACACAAAAAGAAAAGTTTACAAGAAAATGGAAAATTATATGATGAATGGTGAATGATGAAGGATCTAAGGGGTCTATTTATACACCTAAAGTCATCTAATAGCTCCAAAACTACAGCATTATTACATTATATCGGATCAATGCCAGCCATCCCCTCAATAATACACAAAAAGTATAAAAATTAGACAAATCATAGCAATGTCAAGAGTTACGGCCGTAACATTCGGGAGTTACTGGCCGTGGCGAGGTGACTTCTACGGCCGTAACTCCTGAATGTTACGGCCGTAACGTGGCTTCGTAAATTTGCTCATTTGAAGCTTTGATAGTTACGTTTTCAGCCCGAATTCCCTCGGACTTTGCGTTTTGCCCCAGATCTTCTTCGGATGATAACTTTTGATATATAACTCTGATTTTGAATCCGGAAAGACTGCCGAATTCGTCTCGAAAAGCCCTACAACATGAATATATCAAAATTCAATAAAGAGAATATTTATTAAACATGTTGTTTCTTGATTAATTCAGTTATTTAATCCGATCATCATCCAATAAAAATAAAATTATTAAAACTAATAAATTAAAAGCAAAAAACGAGTAGACTAGCTCAATTATGGGTGAATTTTATCGATACAAACCATGGATAAGTGTACAAAAATGACACTTATCAAAAGTCGACATGACTAATCAATATCCAAAACATCAATCCTGGGATCATCATCCCCAAATGAATGACCAACACGATCTACGATCTCAATACAACAGTCCTGGGATCAACATCCCTCAACGAATAACCGATACGAAACACATTACACAAAACCTCAACATATACAAGAACTCAACATACTAATTATCCACATGACTGAACAAATACTTAGATTACCTCAAAGCCGAGGACCATATCCGTCAACATCCCCCAATGAGACGATCAACATAACCATTAATACCAACAATAGTCCTGGGATCAACATCCCTCAACGAACAACCAGTACGAATCTCAATATACGAAGCCTCAACGTACAACATATACAACAACTCAATATAATAATTATCTCATAACTGAACAATACATAAATTACCTCAAAGCCGAAGACAACATCCTTTCCACGAACAACATTCCTGAACGAATACATAGTTATACAAATAATCTCAAATAAGGTACCATCC
Source organism: Orobanche coerulescens (assembly GCA_033398695.1). NCBI lineage: Eukaryota > Viridiplantae > Streptophyta > Magnoliopsida > Lamiales > Orobanchaceae > Orobanche > Orobanche coerulescens. Next base: position 18,297 of record JAWKAU010000785.1, read on the forward strand.
ATTCAATACCAATAACCCTTTATCCCGATACTTATGTCATCACGATAACTATCCTAGATATACGATATTCTATATCCTTGACCAAAAATAAATCACGTCTTCCTTGAACACAATTAAATCATATACCTTATGATTTATACAACCAGAGCACGATATACAAACCATTATCCCGACAACTTACATTTCTAACAACATTGCTATACGAATTATAAATGAAATGAAAACGAAACCATTCATCAAATATTATAAACTCAACAAGTATAAACTTGCCTCGATACCGATACCACGAAGCCGTTACCAAAATCCATTGCCTTTGTCTACGAGCTCCTTAGCCCCGACCAAAAGCAATCTACGAACTCTTTAGCCTCAACCGCAACTCAACGGTCATAATCCACGATCAAAACATATCAACCTATTGCAATAATCAATTAACAAAAATCCGATAACAATCAATAACCGACATAGTCAACCAAGCGACTCAACGGCTCAACAATGCCCCGATCATAAACAAAACCGAACAATACAACTCAAACAAATACGAACTCATATCCACAATACAAGCCGTAACTCGATGATCACAAATAACAATCAATAACCGATCAACAAACACAACGGGTCTACAATATCCCGATTAAACACATATCCAAACAACCCGAACCAATCAAACAGGAATTCAAAACCACAATACGATTCCACAATCCGAAGATCATATCAATAATCAATTTAACCCAACAAGGGCCTAACATTACCATTTCCAAATTCAATCTTAAATACGGATACAAGTTTCCTCCTTGTAAATTCATAATATAAACCAATTACCGGTTATCATCATCAATCCGGACGATCCGATTAATTCAACATCATAGATAACCATATTCCAAAGGTTTCAAATAATTCCATTATCCGAACTGAACACTTGTTAAATACCTATGAATTCTCAAACTCAAAAGTGAATCATAAACTTATCAAATCCGAAATCATATTCGTATTCCTATACGAATATTGTACCAAAACACATAACTTAGTTCTAGATATGAATATTCCATATTCATATATAAAACACCAACACCTTAAAACGTATTCATCAAATCAATGATCAATTCATCTCGACATTAAGGATTTTATAACATATTCGATTCCAACTTCGACTCCAAATACGAAGACAAAACTCCTTCTTGTTCATACTTGTAAATTCGTAGAAAACAATTTACCGATTATTATCGTGAATAATCACATTCCAAAATTATCCGAAATCCTTCCAAAATCATAACATGTAACTCAAGAGTTCTTTAAGAACACGAATTATCCAAATTCACGTTCATAATCCATAAAACAACATAACCCGATGTTTTCTAACATCTAAACAACCCTTAATCATAATTCAAGGTGTATATAATCATGTCCTTCAACATATACTTCTCATAACATCATGAATCACAACAAACCACCAAGAACATCGAGAATACTACGATTCCATAATCATAACAACATAATCGAATCATTTGATCACCAATTCATTATCTTCCCTTAACAAAATTCTTGTAAATACCAAGAATCATCACAACAATATCATTTCCATCACCACTCATACGAAAACGTGTAGAATTTTCCAAGTTCTACTCATTGAGACATTTCACCGAACACTTTGAAGGCATAGTCCAATTCAATCGATTATTCAAAGAAATACTCGAATTCTTTCCACAAAACTTCAAGAATAATGAATGATTACGAGTTTACAATCAAGTTCAATCAACAATCTGAATCAAAACGAAGCAAATCGGCCAAAACACCAAGAAATCTCAAGAACATCCAAAAACCAAAAGTTTAGGTTCTTACCTTCGATCCGGGTGGAAGATGATGTTAATCCATGATTCCAACTTCCAAAACATGTTGCTACATTATGATCTTACTCAAATCCATCCACTTTTGCTGAAGGAATCGCGAAAAAACGAAGAAAAAATGAAAATGCCCAAGATGACTCGGTCGGGCCTTATATAGGCGAGACACTGCCGACACGTTACGTGCGTAACCGGCGGGTCACTTACGTACGTGGCGGCGCGGCCGACCACGCCCAGTGCAGCCGGAACCCTTACGTCGTAGCGGCGGTGTCTTACGTCGTAATCGGCCCTTACGGCCCGTAATCCGCCCACCGCCTTACGTACGTAATCGGCGATCCTAGCCATCCACAGTGAGTCACCGGCCGTGATCGGCCACCCCCATGAGTCATCATCGACCATGCTCGGCCATTCCAACGAGTCACGACCGGCCATGCTCGGCCATCCAGTCATCTCGGCCACGACTCGGCGGTAGCCCGTAACGTCGTAACACTTAATCCGTTGCGTCGTAATACGTGCGTTGACTTGCTATAGTATAATACTCGTATTACGTCGTAATACACCACGTATAACGTCGTAACTCCATCCGTTGACTCACTGTCCACATCTGGCGAAAGGCTGCCGACCACGGGCCCATTTGTCCGATTCCTCTTGTTACGTCGTTATGTACACTATATAACGTCGTGGCTAACACATTTTACGTACGTAAGCTCCAAGGCTTAACGTACGTAATGGCTTTTATACTTAGCCAAAAATCCAATTGTTCCTGTCCGACGTCTCGATGTACGAAATACAAACATACGGCATACTGAATACACATACTAAATCCAAAAAATATTCTCATACGGTATACCTGATATCCGAATCAGTTCAACCTGATACAACATATCCTGAATATATCTGTCAATCCAAAAACGATAATCACACTAGTATAACTGTCTCGGTTCTCAATTTATTTTATCCATACTGTATAGATACCAAACTATATAGTATATCTCAGATAAAATAACGCGAAAAATTTATACTGAAAATCCGGGTATTACATATTATCCCCCTTAAAATAAGTTTCGTCCTCGAAACTTGCAACCTGTCGCCAACAACAGATAAGTCCAAATTTTTCCAAATCATCACAAAAACAATCACGCGTCGCCACAAGCGAAATAACCAAACCAATATACTTACAGGTGCGTGAAGCCGATGATCTCCCGTGATACTAGCACACGACTCCCACACGAAGTCTCAACACAATCAAAACACACGAATATCACAAATAGCAGTTTGAAAAGATCTCAAAAAATTTGGAAACTCCAAAAATCGATTCGACTCAAAAGTCAGAAAAACTCATTTTCAAAAATCACGCTACTAAAATGCGGTAGTGCCAAATATCACACACGCCCGGTTCACAAAACCCAAGCTCCGATACCATCTTCTCGTAACACCCCCAAAACCGTCAGGGATATTACAGTGCCGTGGGTCCCCACGAACCCACCGTGCTAAAAACCGTTTACAAAACCAATTCAAAAACACCAAAAGGCCGATGACGGTAATATTTTAAATACTCAAATATTTTCAAAAGCATAATTTTGAAATACCGTCATAAAATACCATTTCAAAATACAAGGCGAAGTGCCAAATCTCGATAGTTCAAAATGTACGTTAAGACGTTGCTTAAACGTACCAATAAAATAGTTTAGGAAAAGGTTTAACGAAATAACCCAAGTTCGCAAAGTGCCAAAAGGGCCATTTAAGATACACATACGCAGCGGATAAAGATACCGAAAAGCCATTTTGAAATATACACACGCAGCGGATAAATGCAGTTCAAAATACACATTTGCAGCGGAAATGAATAACAAAAAAAGAAATACTCGATACTCCAAAACATGCCACCGCCAGTATCACATCGGGAAGCTCATCCCTTCACGACCGCTACTAGCTCGATCTCCGAGTACCTAAAAATAAAGCCCACGACGGGGTCAGCCATAATACTCAATAATGATACCGATCACATCATCATAAATAATTACATACCAATGTAATAATACTATAAGAATACTACCAATGTAAACTTACTGTCATAACCTTACCAATCCATGGCAATCTATACCAAATCGATCCTTACAATAATCCACATTTTGCATTCTCAAATGACGAAATGAACTCAACCACAACCAACTGTACTGTATTCAAATAATATCAAAAGTCCTCAAAACATCACCATCACTCATAATCATGAAATAATTCATCCGTGCCAAATCCTGTCCATCGGATTACACAATCAAAACTCAACCTGGATAAACCAATAGTACCCAACATATATGTAGATCAACTACCACATGACAATGAATACAAATCCCGAAACATCGACGTACAGTCCGAATGCTCATATGATCAATAACAATGATCAACCAATACATCAACTGAGAATATCATCGACATGATAACTCCAATACGACCAACAAAGGATCAACGATAACCGAGAGTACCATCAACATGATAACTCCGACACGATCAACAAAGGATCAACAATAACCGAGAATACCATCAACATGATAACTCCGACACGATCAACAAAGGATCAACAATAACCGAGAATACCATCAACAAGGTAAACTCCAAATGATCAACAATAATGGATCTCAAGAAATAACTCCGATCGCCGAACATACCCCTCGGGCGTATGAACAACCGATCCTGGCCGTCGAACATACCCAACCATAAATGGAGGATGAGCGACCAAACAATATGGCTCAAAGATGGGCGTCATAGTACGCCCGATCCGAAATGTGTCCGTGCACAAGCCACCGGGTATTGATCACATACACGTGTGGTCTTGTACCTAATTAGCCTCACGAACTACGTCTCGTGTGCGGTTCAATGTGGAAATATCAACACATAACCATCATGTGCCCGGCTAAAAATCCTACACAATAACCAATCGGCACGCAGATATGACTCCGGATATGTCACGATGCAACATGACAACGAAACTCAAAGAAACACATATCCAATAAGAATCAAAAGACTCACCGAAGTGAACAACAGACAGACAATGAAAAGTCGACATGACTAATCAATATCCAAAACATCAATCCACGGGATCATCATCCCCAAATGAATGACCAACACGATCTACGATCTCAATACAATGATCCGGGATCAACATCCCTCAACGAATAACCGATACGAAACTCATTACACAAAACCTCAACATATACAAGAACTCAACATACTAATTATCCACATGGTGAACAAATACTTAGATTACCTCAAAGCCGAGGACCATATCCGTCAACATCCCCAATGAGACGATCAACATAACCATTAATACCAACAATAGTCACGGGATCAACATCCCTCAACGAACAACCAAGATTTAATCTCAATATACGAAGCCTCAACGTACAACATATACAACAACTCAACATAATAATTATCTCACAACTGAACAATACATAAATTACCTCAAAGCCGAAGACAACATCCTTTCCACGAACAACATTCCTGAACGAATACATAGTTATACAAATAATCTCAAATAAGGTACCATCCATTCAATACCAATAACCCTTTATCCCGATACTTATGTCATCACGATAACTATCCTCGATATACGATATTCTATATCCTTGACCAAAAATAAATCACGTCTTCCTTGAACACAATTAAATCATATACCTTATGATTTATACAACCAGAGCACGATATACAAACCATTATCCCGACAACTTACATTTTTAACAACATTACTATACGAATTATAAATGAAATGAAAACGAAACCATTCATCAAATATTATAAACTGAACAAGTATAAACTTCCCTCGATACCGATACCACGAAGCCGTTACCAAAATCAATTGCCTTTGTCTACGAGCTCCTTAGCCCCGACCAAAAGCAATCTATGAACTCTTTAGCCTCAACCGCAACTCAACGTTCATAATCCACGATCAAAACATATCAACCTATTGCAATAATCAATTAACAAAAATCCGATAACAATCAATAACCGACATAGCCAACCAAGCGACTCAACGGATCAACAATGCCCCGATCATAAACAAAACCAAACAATACAACTCAAACAAATACGAACTCATATCCACAATACAAGCCGTAACTCGATGATCACAAATAACAATCAATAACCGATCAACAAATACAACGGTTCTACAATATCCCGATTAAACACATATCCAAACAACCCGAACCAATCAAACAGGAATTCAAAACCACAATACGATTCCACAATCCGAAGATCATATCAATAATCAATTTAACCCAACAAGGGCCTAACATTACCATTTCCAAATTCAATCTTAAATACGGATACAAGTTTCCTCCTTGTAAATTCATAATATAAACCAATTACCGGTTATCATCATCAATCCGGACGATCCGATTAATTCAACATCATAGATAACCATATTCCAAAGGTTTCAAATAATTCCATTATCCGAATTGAACACTTGTTAAATACCTATGAATTCTCAAACTCAAAAGTGAATCATAAACTTATCAAATCCGAAATCATATTCGTATTCCTATACGAATATTGTACCAAAACACATAACTTAGTTCTAGATATGAATATTCCATATTCATATATAAAACACCAACACCTTAAAACGTATTCATCAAATCAATGATCAATTCATCTACATTAAGGATTTTATAACATATTCGATTCCAACTTCGACTCCAAATACGAAGACAAAACTCCTTCTTGTTCATACTTGTAAATTCGTAGAAAACAATTTACCGATTATTATCGTGAATAATCACATTCCAAAATTATCCGAAATCCTTCCAAAATCATAACATGTAACTCAAGAGTTCTTTAAGAACACGAATTATCCAAATTCACGTTCATAATCCGTAAAACAACATAACCCGATGTTTTCTAACATCTAAACAACCCTTAATCATAATTCAAGGTGTATATAATCATGTCCTTCAACATATACTTCTCATAACATCATGAATCACAACAAACCACCAAGAACATCGAGAATACTACGATTCCATAATCATAACAACATAATCGAATCATTTGATCACCAATTCATTATCTTCCCTTAACAAAATTCTTGTAAATACCAAGAATCATCACAACAATATCATTTCCATCACCACTTATACGAAAACGTGTAGAATTTTCCAAGTTCTACTCATTGAGACATTTCACCGAACACTTTGAAGGCATAGTCCAATTCAATCGATTATTCAAAGAAATACTCGAATTCTTTCCACAAAACTTCAAGAATAATGAATGATTACGAGTTTACAATCAAGTTCAATCAACAATCTGAATCAAAACGAAGCAAATCGGCCAAAACACCAAGAAATCTCAAGAACATCCAAAAACCAAAAGTTTAGGTGTTCTTACCTTCGATCCGGGTGGAAGATGATGTTAATCCATGATTCCAACTTCCAAAACATGTTGCTACATTATGATCTTACTCAAATCCATCCACTTTTGCTGAAGGAATCGCGAAAAAACGAAGAAAAAATGAAAATGCCCAAGATGACTCGGTCGAGGGCCTTATATAGGCCGAGACACCTTTGCGTTACGTGCGTAACCGGCGGGTCCTTACGTGCGTGGCGGCCGCGGCCGACCCTCTTGCCCGGTGCAGCCGGAACCCTTACGTACGTAACGGCGGTGTCTTACGTCGTAATCGGCCCTTACGGCCGTGAATCGCCACCGCCTTACGTGCGTAATCGGCGATCTAGCCATCCACGTGAGTCGCTGCCGGCCGTGATCGGCCACCCCCATGAGTCGCATCGACCATGCTCGGCCATTCCAACGAGTCACGACCGGCCATGCTCGGCCATCCGAGTCATCTCGGCCACGACTCGGCCGGTAGCCCGTGCGTCGTAACACTTAATGCATTGCGTCGTAATCGTGCGTTGACTTGCTACGAGTATAATACTCGTTATACGTACGTAATACACCCTGTATAACGTACGTAACTCCATCCGTTGACTCACCTGTCCACATCTGCGCCGAAAGCTGCCGACCACGGGCCCCACTGTCCGATTCCTCTTGTTACGTACGTTATGTACACTATATAACGTACGTAAGCTAACACATTTTACGTACGTAAGCTCCAAGGCTTAACGTACGTAATGGCTTTTATACTTAGCCAAAAATCCAACTGTTCCTGTCCGACGTATCGATGTACGAAATACAAACATACGGCATACTGAATACACATACTAAATCCAAAAAATATTCTCTTACGGTATACCTGATATCCGAATCAGTTCAACCTGATACAACATATCCTGAATATATCTGTCAATCCAAAAACGATAATCACACTAGTATAACTGTCTCGGTTCTCAATTTATTTTATCCATACTGTATAGATACCAAACTATATAGTATATCTCAGATAAAATAACGCGAAAAATTTATACTGAAAATCCGGGTATTACATACTATCCCCCTTAAAATAAGTTTCGTCCTCGAAACTTGCAACCTGTCGCCAACAACAGATAAGTCCAAATTTTTCCAAATCATCACAAAAACAATCACGCGTCGCCACAAGCGAAATAACCAAACCAATATACTTACAGGTGCGTGAAGCCGATGATCTCCCGTGATACTAGCACACGACTCCCACACGAAGTCTCAACACAATCAAAACACACGAATATCACAAATAGCAGTTTGAAAAGATCTCAAAAATTTTGGAAACTCCAAAAATCGATTCGACTCAAAAGTCAGAAAAACTCATTTTCAAAAATCACGCTACTACCGTACCGGTAGAGCCACATAACACACACGCCTGGGTTCACAAAACCCAAGCTCCGATACCATCTTCTGTAACACCCCCAAAACCGTCCGGGATATTACAGCGCCGTGGGTCCCACGCCGGAACCCACCAGGCTAAAAACCGTTTACAAAACCAATTCAAAAACACCAAAAGGCCGATGACGGTAATATTTTAAATACTCAAATATTTTCAAAAGCATAATTTTGAAATACCGTCATAAAATACCATTTCAAAATACAAGGCGAAGTGCCAAATCTCGATAGTTCAAAATGTACGTTAAGACGTCGCTTAAACGTACCAATAAAATAGTTTAGGAAAAGGTTTAACGAAATAACCCAAGTTCGCAAAGTGCCAAAAGGGCCATTTAAGATACACATACGCAGCGGATAAAGATACCGAAAAGCCATTTTGAAATATACACACGCAGCGGATAAATGCAGTTCAAAATACACATTTGCAGCGGAAATGAATAACAAGAAAAGAAATACTCGATACTCCAAAACATGCCACCGCCAGTATCACATCGGGAAGCTCATCCCTTCACGACCGCTACTAGCTCGATCTCCGAGTACCTAAAAATAAAGCCCACGACGGGGTCAGCCATAATACTCAATAATGATACCGATCACATCATCATAAATAATTACATACCAATGTAATAATACTATAAGAATACTACCAATGTAAACTTACTGTCATAACCTTACCAATCCATGGCAATCTATACCAAATCGATCCTTACCATAATCCACATTTTGCATTCTCAAATGACGAAATGAACTCAACCACAACCAACTGTACTGTATTCAAATAATATCAAAAGTCCTCAAAACATCACCATCACTCATAATCATGAAATAATTCATCCGTGCCAAATCCTGTCCATCGGATTACACAATCAAAACTCAACCTGGATAAACCAATAGTACCCAACATATATGTAGATCAACTACCACATGACAATGAATACAAATCCCGAAATATCGACGTACAGTCCGAATGCTCATATGATCAATAACAATGATCAACCAATACATCAACTGAGAATATCATCGACATGATAACTCCAATACGACCAACAAAGGATCAACGATAACCGAGAGTACCATCAACATGATAACTCCGACACGATCAACAAAGGATCAACAATAACCGAGAATACCATCAACATGATAACTCCAACACGATCAACAAAGGATCAACAATAACCGAGAATACCATCAACAAGGTAAACTCCAAATGATCAACAATAATGGATCTCAAGAAATAACTCCGACTGTCGAACATACCCCTCGGGCGTATGAACAACCAGTCACAAACCGTCGAACATACCCAACCATAAATGGAGGATGAACGACCAAATAATATGGCTCAAAGATGGACGTCATAGTACGCCCGATCCGGAAATGTGTCCGTGCACAAGCCACCCCGGGTATTGATCACATACACGTGTGGTCTTGTACCTAATTAGCCTCACGAACTACGTCTCGTGTGCACGGTTCAATGTGGAAATATCAACACATAACCATCATGTGCCCGGCTAAAAATCCTACACAATAACCAATCGGCACGCAGATATGACTCCAGATATGTCACGATGCAACATGACAACGAAACTCAAAGAAACACATATCCAATAAGGATCAAAAGACTCACCGAAGTGAACAACAACAGACTGACAATGAAAAGTCGACATGACTAATCAATATCCAAAACATCAATCCTGGGATCATCATCCCCAAATGAATGACCAACACGATCTACGATCTCAATACAACAGTCCTGGGATCAACATCCCTCAACGAATAACCGATACGAAACTCATTACACAAAACCTCAACATATACAAGAACTCAACATACTAATTATCCACATGACTGAACAAATACTTAGATTACCTCAAAGCCGAGGACCATATCCATCAACATCCCCCAATGAGACGATCAACATAACCATTAATACCAACAATAGTCCTGGGATCAACATCCCTCAACGAACAACCAGTACGAATCTCAATATACGAAGCCTCAACATACAACATATACAACAACTCAACATAATAATTATCTCATAACTGAACAATACATAAATTACCTCAAAGCCGAAGACAACATCCTTTCCACGAACAACATTCCTGAACGAATACATAGTTATACAAATAATCTCAAATAAGGTACCATCCATTCAATACCAATAACCCTTTATCCCGATACTTATGTCATCACGATAACTATCCTCGATATACGATATTCTATATCCTTGACCAAAAATAAATCACGTCTTCCTTGAACACAATTAAATCATATACCTTATGATTTATACAACCAGAGCACGATATACAAACCATTATCCCGACAACTTACATTTTTAACAACATTACTATACGAATTATAAATGAAATGAAAACGAAACCATTCATCAAATATTATAAACTGAACAAGTATAAACTTGCCTCGATACCGATACCACGAAGCCGTTACCAAAATCCATTGCCTTTGTCTACGAGCTCCTTAGCCCCGACCAAAAGCAATCTATGAACTCTTTAGCCTCAACCGCAACTCAACGTTCATAATCCACGATCAAAACATATCAACCTATTGCAATAATCAATTAACAAAAATCCGATAACAATCAATAACCGACATAGTCAACCAAGCGACTCAACGGCTCAACAATGCCCCGATCATAAACAAAACCAAACAATACAACTCAAACAAATACGAACTCATATCCACAATACAAGCCGTAACTCGATGATCACAAATAACAATCAATAACCGATCAACAAATACAACGGTTCTACAATATCCCGATTAAACACATATCCAAACAACCCGAACCAATCAAACACGAATTCAAAACCACAATACGATTCCACAATCCGAAGATCATATCAATAATCAATTTAACCCAACAAGGGCCTAACATTACCATTTCCAAATTCAATCTTAAATACGGATACAAGTTTCCTCCTTGTAAATTCATAATATAAACCAATTACCGGTTATCATCATCAATCCGGACGATCCGATTAATTCAACATCATAGATAACCATATTCCAAAGGTTTCAAATAATTCCATTATCCGAATTGAACACTTGTTAAATACCTATGAATTCTCAAACTCAAAAGTGAATCATAAACTTATCAAATCCGAAATCATATTCGTATTCCTATACGAATATTGTACCAAAACACATAACTTAGTTCTAGATATGAATATTCCATATTCATATATAAAACACCAACACCTTAAAACGTATTCATCAAATCAATGATCAATTCATCTCGACATTAAGGATTTTATAACATATTCGATTCCAACTTCGACTCCAAATACGAAGACAAAACTCCTTCTTGTTCATACTTGTAAATTCGTAGAAAACAATTTACCGATTATTATCGTGAATAATCACATTCCAAAATTATCCGAAATCCTTCCAAAATCATAACATGTAACTCAAGAGTTCTTTAAGAACACGAATTATCCAAATTCACGTTCATAATCCGTAAAACAACATAACCCGATGTTTTCTAACATCTAAACAACCCTTAATCATAATTCAAGGTGTATATAATCATGTCCTTCAACATATACTTCTCATAACATCATGAATCACAACAAACCACTAAGAACATCGAGAATACTACGATTCCATAATCATAACAACATAATCGAATCATTTGATCACCAATTCATTATCTTCCCTTAACAAAATTCTTGTAAATACCAAGAATCATCACAACAATATCATTTCCATCACCACTCATACGAAAACGTGTAGAATTTTCCAAGTTCTACTCATTGAGACATTTCACCGAACACTTTGAAGGCATAGTCCAATTCAATCAATTATTCAAAGAAATACTCGAATTCTTTCCACAAAACTTCAAGAATAATGAATGATTGCGAGTTTACAATCAAGTTCAATCAACAATCTGAATCAAAACGAAGCAAATCGGCCAAAACACCAAGAAATATCAAGAACATCCAAAAACCAAAAGTTTAGGTGTTCTTACCTTCGATCCGGGTGGAAGATGATGTTAATCCATGATTCCAACTTCCAAAACATGTTGCTACATTATGATCTTACTCAAATCCATCCACTTTTGCTGAAGGAATCGCGAAAAAACGAAGAAAAAATGAAAATGCCCAAGATGACTCGGTCCAGGCCTTATATAGGCCGAGACCTGCCGGCACGTTACGTACGTAACCGGCGGGTCCTTACGTACGTAGCCGGCCGCGGCCGACCCTACTGCCCAATTCTGTCGGAACCCTTACGTACGTGGCGGTATCTTACGTCGTAATCGCCCTACGGCCGTAATGGCACCGCGCCTTACGTCGTGTCGGCCGATCTAGCCATCCCTGTGAGTCACTGCCGACCGTGATCGGCCACCCCCACGAGTCACTGTCAACCATGCTCGGCCATTCCAACGAGTCACGACCGGCCATGCTCGGCCATCTCGGCCACGACTCGGCCAGCCGCCCCGTAACGTACGTAACACTTAATCCGTTGCGTACGTAATACGTACGTTGACTTGCTACAGTATAATACTCGTATTACGTACGTAATACACCCTGTATAACGTACGTAACTCCATCTGTTGACTCACTTGTCCACATCTGCGCCGAAAGCTGCCGACCACGGGCCCCACTGTCCGATTCCTCTTGTTACGTACGTTATGTACACTATATAACGTACGTAAGCTAACACATTTTACGTACGTAAGCTCCAAGGCTTAACGTACGTAATGGCTTTTATACTTAGCCAAAAATCCAACTGTTCCTGTCCGACGTCTCGATGTACGAAATACAAACATACGGCATACTGAATACACATACTAAATCCAAAAAATATTCTCATACGGTATACCTGATATCCGAATCAGTTCAACCTGATACAACATATCATGAATATATCTGTCAATCCAAAAACGATAATCACACTAGTATAACTGTCTCAGTTCTCAATTTATTTTATCCATACTGTATAGATACCAAACTATACAGTATATCTCAGATAAAATAACGCGAAAAATTTATACTGAAAATCCGGGTATTACAGTAGCGGTCGTGGAGAGATGAACTTCCCGGAGGATACTGGCTAGGACATGTATTTGTGTATTGAGTTTCTGATCAGTCGCTGTATTCCGCTGCTAGAGTATTTTAAATTGTTTGTGTATTCCGCTGCGTGAGTATTTTTAAATAACCTTTCGTTTCTGGTAATTTGAGTTACTTTGGAAATCATTTTTCTAAACTATTGAGTTTCGGTCGTTTGACCTTGCCCTTTTCAAAACGAGATTTCACGACGGTTTTGATAAATAGATTTTATAAAGTCTTCGAATATTTTAAAGATAATACCGTCGTTAGCCTCTTAGACGTTTGTAAATATTTGCGAAAATTTCTTTTAGCCTTGTGGGTTCCATCTCGGGGCCCACGGCGCTGTAATATTCCCGGTCGGCTCTGGGGGTGTTACAGTTGTATGCGGTGCGTCTGATTCCCTAATCAGTGCCTTTAGATTGCTTTCCAAACACGTCGTTTTTCATACTTTTCATGTTGCTCAGTCTCAGGTAACTTTCGTACTTTGGGATGAGGAATATATTTGTATAGTGTCCTGGTTTCCTGCAATTATAACATATGTTAGTCTCCATAGGATGGTGACTCGGAAATCACCTTGTTGAAGGTTTTCGATCTATAGGTAGCCTTTCTGGACTTCTTTATGAACTTCTGGAATTTGAGCATGAGCAGTGCCATCTCATCTTATGACAACACGTCATCATCGTCATCTCAACAGCTTTGGAGGTGCTGGGAGTAGAGCTGCGTCTCCTGTCGGGTATAGTGGCAAGTTTTGTAGTCTTGGCGAGGGACTCTTTGGCCTTCTTTATCATGTCTATATCATACTAAAATGCTTTGAGGTCAGAGAATATGTCAAAAGTACATGTCTCATTAAGATTACAAGACACACACATAGCTGTGGTCTTAATGTCCCGTCGAGCAGAGAATGATTTAAACATTTTTAGGTTTTTCTCCTTTTGGGAGTACATTTTGCCCAGTGCTTCAAGTTCACCGATAATGCCAATGAATCTAAAATAAATATCCTCAAGATTTCAATTGATTTCATTTCAAAATATTCAAATTGTTGAGTCAGTTTTGAAACTTTATTTTCCTTTGAGAGCTCAGTAACCTCATAGATCACTTGAGTTTTTTCCAGATTTCCTTTGTTATCTTACAGCTCTTTACTTTGAGAACGTGCCTTTGCCAGGAATGAAAAGTAGCGCAATCTGAGCAACATTGTCCAGGTTCCCTCGCTTGTGCTCGTCAGTGGTCCACTGACTCAGAGACTTCTCGAGCATCTATATATAGGGTTGTCCTTCTACTCTGGCAGTTGTGTTGACCTTCATGATAGTGATAGCTCCTTGACGAAGAGCATCTTTTCGTGCATGACAACCAGGTGTGATTCTATTCTGATTCTCCAATCATCAAACTCGTGGATCGAGAACATAAGAACTTTAATAATCATATAGGAATCCATGAAGAGAAAATAGGACGAATATAAGAGATAAAGATATGCAGTTTTGAAACCTTGTGATTATGGATCTAGTTCACGTTAAATATCGACTGATTCTTTGTAGGACCAACCTCTCTGATACTACTTGTTGGTCACGGTATACTTTAATGATATCTCAGAAGAGGGGATAAATAAGTTGTACTCTTTTTCGAAGTTTTTAATATGCACAATAATGCAAGTTGTTGTAAGTACAGCAACTAAGTGATTTCCTGTAGCTTGATGCTTACACGGTTTTCAGAATAAGTATACTACAATATAATGCATTAGATAATTAGTAGATGCAGGAAGTAAAAACACAAGGTTTAATATGGTTCGAGGCAACGTCCTCTACATCTACAGATCCTCCACATAGGAGTAAATTTTTATTAAAATCAAGGCATACACAACTAGATGATTTTAACTAAACTGATCATTGTATTGTTCACAAATCTTGATACACCTGACTATAATTTTAGGCCATTTACACAGATTGACTGTAGGCTTCCTTGATAAATCAATAATTACACTAAAATATTATTC
>JAWKAU010000786.1:0-34000 GCA_033398695.1 Orobanche coerulescens
CAGCCAGAACTCACATTTCGAGAACTTCGCATAGAGTTGCTCGGTCCTCAAAATGTCTAACACCACCCACAAATGATGGGCATGCTCTTCCTCGTTCCTCGAATAAATAAGGTTATCGTCAATGAAGACGACGACACACTTATCCAAATACTCGATAAAGACTATGTTCATCAACTGCATGAACACCGTCGGCGCATTAGTTAACCCGAAAGGCATAACTACGAACTCATAATGTCCGTATCTCGTCCGAAAAGCTATTTTCGGCACATCAGACTCTCTCATACGGAGCTGATAGTACCCCGATCTCAAATCAATCTTCGAGAATACCGCAGCTCCCTGCAACTGATCGAACAAGTCATCAATTCTCGGCAAAGGATACTTGTTCTTGATGGTCACCTTGTTTAGTTCGCGATAGTCGATACACAAACGCAGTGAACCATCCTTCTTTCGCACAAACAGGACCGGTGCGCCCCAAGGCGAGGCGCTCGGTCGAACATACCCCGACTCTAGAAGCTTCTTCAACTCGGCCATCTCCGAAGGTGCCATATGATACGGCGCCCTCGAAATTGGAGGCGCGCGGCTCTAACTCTATAGCAAACTCAACCTCACGATCCGGTGGCAAACCCGGTAACTCGTCAGGAAATACATCAGGAAACTCACTAACGACTGGAATCGATGAAAATTCGACTCCGCAATTCTCCGCCTTCAAGGCGTAGCACCAATAACCAGTACACCCCTTTCGCAGGAGTCTCATCGCCTTCAAGGCGTTAATAGCGAACTTCTAGTTTCCCCTCTTTCGCCCGGCGAAAGAGTGTTCGGTGCCGTCTTCGGCTAGCATGGTGATGATCCTTGTGCGGTAGTTCATGATTGCACCATGCCACTCGAGCCAATCATCCCCGATAATCAAATCCTCACCCTCAATACCCACAACAATAAGATTAGAGGGCCAAGCCTTCTCACAAATAAGTACAGAACAGTCTAGAACCTCCTGATCACCAACGATCCTATCACCTCTAGGAAGCTTAATGATGAAGGTCTCACAAGGCGTCAAACAGTTGAGACTCAAACGGCGCACACACTCCAGAGATATGAACGAATGCGTAGCACCAGAATCGAAAAGCACACTGACTGGATGAGAAAGAATATGAACGGTACCTGTCGCCACAATAGCCGCTGGGTCATCGTCTCTCCGCATCTCATAGACACGCGGGTGGGCTGAGCCGACACTGGAAGCTCCCCCCTTAGCGGGCTGATCCCGACCTCTCCCTCGACTAGCACTCGGTGGAGATTGAGAAGCAAATGATCCTTGATTCACACTTGGTTCCCTAGGCGCTGGAATGGAAGCCCGGGCACCAAGGATTCTCTCCCTCTCAGCACAGAAAGCAGCCTTGTGGCCCGGCTGGCCACACTGATTACACGTCAGCAAAGGGTTCAAACAAGTACGACTGACGTGGCCTGTACGACCACAATTAAAACACTTCACATCACGGAAAAGGAGCACTGGTAGTTCCACGAGAACCCCCAGCAGAACGAGCTGAACCACCACCGGTGGGGAAATTAGCAGATTGGGATTTCTGCTGACCCCCACCCTTGTGGCCCGAAAAATTCCCGGTGGATCTCTGCTTCTTGCTTTCGCGAGCCGCCTCACTCGCCATCACCGACATATCATAAGCAAGAGCCCTACTCTGGTAATCCTTCAAGGTAGTACAGACGAGCCCCGACATATAGTCCCGAATCGACAACTTCATCCGCCTGGAAAAATGGAAAATTTTGTCGCTCTCCTCGACAACTTGGGTCTTCACATAACCCAACTCCTTGTTAAAATCGGCAATAGCTTGAGATATGGGGATATCCCGTGGTTGAGCATCATAGAAGGCATGTACTCGAGCCTGTCTGACCGGCCACGGGCAATATCCGGTCTCCATCAATTCTTGAAATTTGGCCTACGAAGCAACATGGTCTTTGGGCCCAACGGCCTCCCACCAATCCGTAGCGTCCCCAGTGAGAAAGTACTGGGTAATAGGTGTAACACCCCCAAAACCGTATGGGAATATTACACGCCGTAAACCCTTTCCGCAAGGATATACCAGGCTAAACGTCCACAAACAACCAAATGCTTGCCCGGCCAGGGTCAAACAATATAATAATACAGACCGTTAAGGTCACTTACACATAAACACACAGACCGATGAGGTCACACAACTCTATCAACAGGACTGACTAACAACAGTACCCACACAGGGGTCGAAATACAATACAGCGGAAGACTGAATCAACTCTAACAATACAACTAAACTCTACCAACTCTCAACTCTTGATTAGTATCGCAGCTCGTCATCCCCTTGTGCTAATCCTGTGACTGCTCCCCTGAACCTGCATGTACCTGGACGCAGAACAGACATCCACCCCCCGAATACTTGGGGGTTAGTAAAACTCCACTGTTTTACTAGTGCAAGTATCAAACCATACGAAATGTAACAAGCAAATAGCAACTACGAATTTAATACGTAAATCAATTATCAAAATGTTCCCGAGAAGTTTTAGAATTTCGAACTCAAGTAAGAGATATTTGAAAAGGAACACATCATCTCGGGGATTTTTAAAGCTTAAATTCTTTTGGACCTCGAGTCCCAATTTACAAAACCTTTTCGTAAACATTAGTGCCTTAGCCAGATTCTCGTTCAAAGCATACTAAATAATATATCATTATGAGTCCGAGATCCATATTTAAAATGTTACCCGAACAATCATCGCTACACGATCATTGTTCGTACACACATCATGTACCGAACTCCAGAGGCCTCAACGGACCTTACCCGGCCACACACATGCTCGTACACATCATGTACCGAACTCCGGAGGCCTCAACGGACCCTACCCGGCCACACACACTGTTCGTACACATCATGTACCGAACTCCGGAGGCCTCAACGGACCCTACCCGGCCACAACATCGTTCGTACACATCATGTACCGAACTCCAGAGGCCTCAACGGACCTTACCCGGGCCACACACACTGTTCGTACACATCATGTACCGAACTCCGGAGGCCTCAACGGACCCTACCCGGCCACACACACTGTTCGTACACATCATGTACCGAACTCCGAGGCCTCAACGGACCCTACCCGGCCACAACATCGTTCGTACACATCATGTACCGAACTCCGCAGGCCTCGTCGACCCTACCCGGATCACACACCTTGTCCGTACACGCCATGTACCGGACTCCGCAGGCCTCGCGGACCCTACCCGGATCACACACCTTGTTCGTACACATCATGTACCGAACTCCGCAGGCCTCGTCGGACCCTACCGAACACACACACATCGACACGACACAATTCATAATCATTAAATGTCAAGCCATTCCACATTACACCGAAATGTACAATCAAGTATGTAAACCAAAACAACACAAACATCATGATCATCACAACGACTCTTAACCAACATAACACACATTCGGTACACAATACATTGAACAAACACGTGTACAACCATCTCATATGTACATCGCAATCCCGCACAAATGGCACAACGCCTAACACGTATACCAATATATCACTATTATCACAAAGCCTTCAAATTTGGAAAACACAACCAACTCAAACGGAACATATTTACGGAGGCAAGCAAAATCGTCATACATATCATACGTAATTAATATTCACAAGATACAAGTCGTATAATAAGATACTTGCCTTAATAACCGCTACCAAACGCTCAAGAACACTGCTCGACGGGAAGCTCGGCCAAGAAGACAACGAATCTAAGGGTTCCGACTCGAGTTCTTCACAAGAATTCGACCCTAACAACATATAATCAATAAATCATCGATCATACGAGGAAGAATAATCGTAGAACGCCCGAAAACCCCTCTATGACATTTTATCGGACACCTTCAAGGCGTCGATCAAGAACTCGACCAAAACAATGAATCGATACGATCCAACCATGGAATAACAATGGAAATGATATAATACATCTAAATAATCATCAATCCATCATAATCCTAAGTTAAATCGGATTAAACGGATGAAAACAACCAAAACACCAAAATTCCCCAAAACTAGATTTCTAGGAAATCTGACCTGATTCGGTAGATCGGAGGATGTTATAGGATTTATTATTGATGATATGAACTCCAAGACTTCAAGTATTTATTGTCCAACAACATCTCTCTATGATCAATACACCCCCAGCCGCGGAAGAGAAGAAAACCAAGTGAAAATGGCTGAAGAAAACGTGTGCAGGGCCATAAATAAGGCATGCGGTGTGCAGCGGCCCGGCCAGGGAGTGTGCCGCGGCACGTGCCCAAAAATGGCTCCCGGTGGTCGGCAGCAGCCGCTGCTCGGCCGGAGTGTGCCGCGGCACCAGACATCGGTTTGGCCAAAAAATGCCACAGAGTGTGGCGCGGCCAAAGATGTGCCGCGGCCCACTAATGCTCGGCCAGAATCGCTGAGCACCGCGGCCGTGACTCGGCGGAAGCCGCCGAGCACTACGGCCGTGACTCGCCAAGCCGGCCAGTGGCCCAGTTGCCGGCCATGACTCGCCGGCCAACTCCGACGGCCCGAACGACCCCGAAACCCGAACCCGAATACGAATCGATGATACGGTTACGACGTACTCGCAAAGACGAATCTAAGAGCTAAGAGAACACACAATTTCGACCACCCAAGGCTCGAATTCAACAACGGAAGTAATTACCCAAAACTTTGGGAAATTACGAAAATGGCCCAAAACGTCCAAAATCACGATACGCGATCGAAACACCAAACCAAAGCTCGCAACATGAATAATAACATTAAATGAACTTACGAGAAACTCAAACAACAGCTTTGACGAGATTCGCAAGAATCGAACTCAAGTGCGGAAAAGTCGCTAAAAAGCACGGAACTCAGCAAAACGATACCGAAACGAACTCGGATGACAAAAAGTGCAGGATTAATCATTCTCGAAATGACGAAACGGTCATGAGTGAGTTGTCAAAAGGGACTCCGGACGAAAAAAGAAATTTACCGAATATCGAAAATTGCGGATATTACATTCTACCCTCCTTAAAAGAAGTTTCGTCCCGAAACTTAAAACAAGTAGGGAGAAGCAATATCCCGCTAGAAAAACTCAACGAGATACGCAAGGAAACACGTAACTTACGCCCATCGGCGAAACGTTACAAGCAACGCAAAGGAATATACGGCGTGAAAACACGCTCCACGACGACCAACACAACGTCGCCGTTAGGGATATAATGAAACCAACAAGTGACAAGCGTCATCAAATGGATAATACAATCAAGTCAATTATCCGAACAATCACGAAACACAATGAACGAAAATCAATACGATTGACCAACCCAACGGTTCATCAATCCAAACGCGAGCCAAACGCTGAAGAAATACGAAATTCCACCGCCCAAGGGTTGGAAGATCGAAACGAGACTAATTTCTCGAACTTAATGGAATTACGAAGGAGTCTGAACGTTCAACAATCACGAAACGAGATCAACAAAAAAACGAAGAATCAATGATCAACCACAACGATCGAGTCAACAAAAATCGAATAATCACGTTCGGATCACGAAGAACAATAAGGTTCAACCGACAAACTCCGAAGTTCACATCTCGACTCGAGACAAAACATGACCCGGTGAAAACAACAAGATGCGCACACACATAAGATCCACAGGAAAGGGAATAGCAATTGAAAAATCACAACGACAAACGAGTTATTCCGAAACAATACCACACTCGTTCGATCAACAAAAGCAAGGGGCGTGACAAGCTCGTAAAATGTCAACGAACATAAACGAGTTGACAGAGTCGAAAATACAGAGGTTCAAAATCCGATCCACTTCGAATAAAAGAACTAATAAAACCAGATGATGTCACTTCCGAACAAGGTTCACAAGAATCGAACCGAACTCGAAAAAGTCACAGTGATAACCAGATCGACCCACAACAAGATCACAACTCGTTCGAACGATGAAACCTAATACGTAACAAGTCTGTAAAGTATCAACGAACACGAGCGAGCCGATATAATTGAGAAAGAGAAAATGCAGGAGCCAAAAATAATACGGGTATTATATTCGACCTCTTCTAAAAGAGGTGTCGTTCCCGAAACTCACAACACGAAATCAAGGTGACAACACAACAAGCAACCGACAGGAACATCTTTCAAAGGCCTCTCAAAGCCGATCCTGATAACTTGTGCTGAAGCGCGAACTCCGAAAGTCTCGGTAGCCAATTCGCAAAACCGAATTCGGTGTCCCTCGAGTACGCACTTGAAATGTGTTACCGTCGAGAAGGATAATTTACACGTGCATGCCCCTGGCACACCACGGTTGAAACGCCTCGGCTCGGCATACCGAAAATACAATGGGGTATAACGTCGCAAAACAACATAGCGGAGATGCCAACTCGGCACAACAAAGAATCATAACACATATCATATGCAACGATTACCATCGTAAAGTAGTACACACACAAACACTACAGCAATGACGGTATCGTTCGGCGACCTTAACGGCCCGAACAATAACTAGCACACAATTACAAACATCATGAAACAATCACACATGTACACAAACGTACAAACCCAAGCTTTAACAGCTCACACAGGTGCGATAACACGCAAGCCGCCACGAAATAACAACATTAAAAATCGTCATCACACCTCCCACAAAGGGCTAACAAAACATATGCGTGGCGAACGACTCAACGTTCACCACCAATTCAATCACAATTCGGAGGGCTAACACCCTAACAACAATACCAACATCATACACACCTTCTCCGACCACAAGCAGGAAATGATGGATTTTTAAAAATAAAAAATAAAACAAAAACCACCTTTTGAAAATAATTTAGGAAAAACACCGGTTGATCTTGAGTATCACGTTTCAAAAAAAAATACAAACGGGAAACATCGTTATCGAGACTTTGGAGAACCATTTCGCATTTGATAAAAATGAGGACACTTTCTTTTCGTGAAAAACTTTCGGAAATATTCGACCCTCGGGTCTAAGTAAAAGTGTTTCTAAAACATTGGAAATATCTCAAAACATTTTGGTCCTCGAGGTAGAAGAATTTTGAAACATATTGTGGCACCTTGGATGTACCACGAGAAAATAATTCATTTTAAACGTACGTCTCGAAATTTATTTCTAGGATACTCAAGGTTTTCAAAGATAATTCAATGGGCTAGAATGCCCAAAAATCTCAGGTAATTACACAGAACATTTTAGCGCTGGGTCCCACGGAACCCACCAGGATAAAAACCATTTACAAAAATGCCAAAAAGGACCGATGACGGTAGTATTTTAAAAACTCACAAAAGCCATTTACAAAATACTAAATACCGTCATAAGAATTTCGCCAAAACGATCAAGGCCATAACGCCAAAAACTCGGTTAAGGGAATCGATTTTCAAAATAAAACTCAGTCGGTAAAATACCGAAAGCCATTACAAAATAACTCACGCAGCGGATAAAAAAATACATCCAACATGCACAATCCAATTGAATACGTCTCACAGCATCTAGTTTAAACATATAACAAAACCGTTCCTCGGAGTTTCTCACGAACTCAATCGTCGATACCTTATTCGAAACCCAACAAGGTTCTCAATTTTCACACTATACCACCCCTCACAGTGGTTCAAAGGTAAAGCAACAATAGACCCAGTTTTATACATATATTATATGTCACACGTATTAAATACAACTATATTCACAACATCGTGCAAATAAAATTATGCACCGCAATTAACTCATTTAGATACAATCATGATACACAGGTACTTCGCATAAAAGAGGAGACTTACGTCCACAGGCCGCACGGAGACGACGGTCGCCCACGATACTAATCTCATCCGCCAACATATCCAACGCGTTGTGACTACGCACAACTCAACTTGTCACCTGACGACTCGAACGACAAGACAACACATTACTCGACAAATCACGACTCGACTCGACCCGACAACCTAGGTTTCCGCAACCTAAGCTCTGATACCATAAATGTAACACCCCCAAAACCGTATGGGAATATTACACGCCGTAAACCCTTTCCGCAAGGATATACCAGGCTAAACGTCCATAAACAACCAAATGCTTGCCCGGCCAGGGTCAAACAATATAATAATACAGACCGTTAAGGTCACTTACACATAAACACACAGACCGATGAGGTCACACAACTCTATCAACAGGATCGACTAACAAGACCCACACAGGGGTCGAAATACAATACAATGGAAGACCGAATCAACTCTAACAATACAACTAAACTCTACCAACTCTCAACTCTTGATTAGTATCGCACTCGTCATCCCTTGTGCTAATCCTGTGATCGCCTCGAACTGCATGTACCGGACGCAGTAACAGACATCCACCCCGAATACTCGGGGGTTAGTAAAACTCCACCGTTTTACTAGTGCAAGTATCAAACCATACGAAATGTAACAAGCAAATAGCAACTACGAATTTAATACGTAAATCAATTATCAAAATGTTCCCGAGAAGTTTTAGAATTTCGAACTCAAGTAAGAGATATTTGAAAAGGAACACATCATCTCGGGGATTTTTAAAGCAGAAATTCTTTTGGACCTCGAGTCCCAATTTACAAAACCTTTTCGTAAACATTAGGGCCTTAGCCCGATTCTCGTTTCAAAGCATACTAAATAATATATCATTATGAGTCCGAGATCCATATTTAAAATGTTACCCGAACAATCACTGCTACACGATCATTGTTCGTACACATCATGTACCGAACTCCAGAGGCCTCAACGGACCTTACCCGGGCCACACATACTGTTCGTACACATCATGTACCGAACTCCGGAGGCCTCAACGGACCCTACCCGGCCACACACACTGTTCGTACACATCATGTACCGAACTCCGGAGGCCTCAACGGACCCTACCCGGCCACAACATCGTTCGTACACATCATGTAACGAACTCCAGAGGCCTCAACGGACCTTACCCGGGCCACACACACTGTTCGTACACATCATGTACCGAACTCCGGAGGCCTCAACGGACCCTACCCGGCCACACACACTGTTCGTACACATCATGTACCGAACTCCGGAGGCCTCAACGGACCCTACCCGACCACAACATCGTTCGTACACATCATGTACCGAACTCCAGAGGCCTCGTCAGACCCTACCTGGATCACACACCTTGTCCGTACACGTCATGTACCGGACTCCAGAGGCCTCGTCAGACCCTACCTGGTTCACAAACCTTGTTCGTACACATCATGTACCGAACTCCAGAGGCCTCGTCAGACCCTACCTGGAACACACACACATCGACACGACACAATTCATAATCATTAAATGTCAAGCCATTCCACATTACACCGAAATGTACAATCAAGTATGTAAACCAAAACAACACAAACATCATGATCATCACAACGACTCTTAACCAACATAACACACATTCGGTACACAATACATTGAACAAACACGTGTACAACCATCTCATATGTACATCGCAATCCTGCACAAATGGCACAACGCCTAACACGTATACCAATATATCACTATTATCACAAAGCCTTCAAATTTCGGAAAACACAACCAACTCAAACGGAACATATTTACGGAGGCAAGCAAAATCGTCATACATATCATACGTAATTAATATTCACAAGATACAAGTCGTATAATAAGATACTTGCCTTAATAACCGCTACCAAACGCTCCGAAGAACACGGTTCGATCGGGAAGCTCGGCCCCGAAGAAGACAACGAACGAAAGGGTTCCGACTCGAGTTCTTCACAAGAATTCGACCCTAACAACATATAATCAATAAATCATCGATCATACGAGGAAGAATAATCGTAGAACGCCCGAAAACCCCTCTATGACATTTTATCGGACACCTTCAAGGCGTCGATCAAGAACTCGACCAAAACAATGAATCGATACGATCCAACCATGGAATAACAAGGGAAATGATATAATACATCTAAATAATCATCAATCCATCATAATCCTAAGTTAAATCGGATTAAACGGATGAAAACAACCAAAACACCAAAATTCCCCAAAACTAGATTTCTAGGAAATCTGACCTGATTCGGTAGATCGGAGGATGTTATAGGATTGATTATTGATGATATGAACTCCAAGACTTCAAGTATTTATTGTCCAACAACATCTCTCTATGATCAATACACCCCCAGCCGCGGAAGAGAAGAAAACCGAGTGAAAATGGCTGAAGAAAACGTGAGGGCCATAAATAGGCTGTGCAGTGTGCCGCGGCCCAGCGGGAGTGTGCCGCGGCACAGGCCCAAAAATGGCTCCCAGTGGTCGGCAGTGTGCCGCGGCTCGTCCGGAGTGTGCCGCGGCACCGTCACGATCAGTTTGGCGAAAAAATGCCACAGTGTGCCGCCTGCCAAAGATGTGCCGCGGCCCACGGAATGCTCGGCCAGAATCGCTGAGCACCGCGGCCGTGACTCGGCGAAGCCGCCGAGCACTACCGGCCGTGACTCGGCCGCGGGCCGTGGCCTGTGTTGCCGGCCATGACTCGACCGGGGCCAACTCCGACGGCCCGAACGACCCCGAAACCCGAACCCGAATACGAATCGATGATACGGTTACGACGTACTCGCAAAGACGAATCTAAGAGCTAAGAGAACACACAATTTCGACCACCCGAAGGCTCGGAATTCAACAACGGAAGTAATTACCCAAAACTTTGGGAAATTACGAAAATGGCCCAAAACGTCCGAAAATCACGATACGCGATCGAAACACCAAACCAAAGCTCGCAACATGAATAATAACATTAAATGAACTTACGAGAAACTCGAAACAACAGTTTCGGACGAGATTCGCAAGAATCGAACTCAAGTGCGGAAAAGTCGCTAAAAAGCTCGGAACTCCGCAAAACGATACCGAAACGAACTCGGATGACAAAAAGTGCAGAATTAATCATTCTCGAAATGACGAAACGGTCATGAGTGAGTTGTCAAAACGGACTCCGGACGAAAAAAGAAATTTACCGAATATCGAAAATTGCGGATATTACAATAGGGACCTTACGGTCCTCGGGATAGTTGGTAGCAGTGAAGATTTTAGATATCTCCTTGATCTACCCCTCCCAGCCGATCGGGTCCGAAGCTCCCGAAAACTGAGGAGGATGCATCTTAATGACATCCTGAAGCCAGCGATCCGCTCCGCCCCGATTAGCGTGGGCCGGGTCCGGGTTCTGAACCGCCTGAGCTATCTCCGCCATTTGGTTCACTATTTGCTGCATAACGGCCGCAATACCAAGGTCGGCGCGCTCCTGAGAAGAAGCATGACTGTGACGGTCGCCGGTACTGCCGGATCCCAAAGAATGCGACGTGGCTGCCCCACGTCCCCGAACGCGTCCACGGCCACGGCCTCTTCCAGCATCCATACTGATGTTAAAGAAGTAGCAAAGGCCATACGATGGTAAGTACAAGAAGAAAACAATCACAATCGAAAATCAAAGGTGCGATACAAGGAAACAAGGAATAGAGTAAGGAAAAACTTACGGACACTGGTAGTACCGGAATCATGGCAGCGTGACGATGATGTGCAAAAAGAAACACAACAAGACCCAATAAACCGACAAGCCTAGGTATCCATAAACCTACTTTCTATGATACCATTTTCTGTAACACCCCCGGGATATTCGAGGTATATTACAGCGCCGTGAATCCCTATATGGGACCCACCAGGCTGAACAAACATTATACTCATCGACTCACAAAAACAACAAAATGACACCTCGTCATAAAGACGCAAAATAAAATAATCCACCCGGTTCAACCGGTCAAACATAACACCATCATCCGACACAAACATAATAGACAACAATACAATCCGGACGAACAAGAACCCTTAAGTACTCGAGTACTTCTATTAGTTTAAAAACCACAAAAGGTAAAAAGATAGAAGACAATAAGACACCACTCGTGCACAATCATCATGCACGGCCATCATCCGCATACTGGTCCAGCGCCCGCTCGTCTCGATGAACCTGACCTGAAATTCATAAAACGAATTTCCCCAAAATGGGTCCCCAGAGGGGTTAGCAATTACGCTAGTACAAGTAACCAAATGAAAAACTTACACCTTACACATATAGTCAATGCATGCAATCGTGAAAATATAGTTCCAAAGCACTCATTTCCGGAAATGCCATAATCAAATCACATTTGTAAAATGCACCACAATTAACCGTCGATCCACGTCTCTGTGGACCCCTACCGAGACCCCGTCGGATCTAATCCGTAGTGGTTAAAGCAAACTCGTCGATCCACGTCTCTGTGGACCCCTACCGAGACCCCGTCGGATCTAACCCGTAGTGAGCATACACACACACACACCATTTCTCATACAATACTACTATGTCAAGATTGTAAATTCATAAGGGTACTTGCCTCGATCAAATAGACGGCGACACGAACGAAAATGAAGGATTAAACACGACCGCGAGGAACCGGCGGAAATGAACCTAACGATTTGAAAAACACAATCACAACCACTTCTAAACGATTACGGAAATGGAATACACCCAAAACCCGCCTACGATTTATGTATATTCGTATAAAAATAATAATGAGGGCGAACCACAACCGAACCCTCTCGAATACGCGACAACCACGAAGTATACCATGAATCCGTAGGAAAACCAATGATATCAACAGGATTAATCATACTCATCATGAATTAACCGACAAAACGAGACGAATCGGACGAAAATCCCAAAACCCCCAAATTAATCCAAAAGTAGGGTTCTAAGAGATTTACCTTGGATTAGGATGAAAGATTCGTGTTGATGTTGTTATTATACACCAAGAACTCAAGGAAGTTGATGGTTGAGGTGAATGGAGGAAGAAATCGCCAAGAAAATCGCCCGGAATCGCCACAGCCGCTAAGAGGAGGAAGAAATGAGAAAATACGTTCATCTCGGTCAACTCCCTGGTTTATATAGCCAGGGAGTGTTAGCGTGCGCTAATCCTCAAAGTTAGCGTGCGCTAACGGGACAAAACTCCTATCCATACAGTTAGCGTTCCAGTCCAGTAGCCAGATTTATGGCCGTTAGCGTGCGCTACTCGAAACGTAGCGTGCGCTAATAACCTCTCGGTAGCGCGCGCTATCGACCATAGCGTGCGCTACCTGGACATCAGCCGAGTCCAGAAGTAACTGTTAGTACACACCTGATCTAGTTAGCGCGCGCTATCGACCAAACGTAGCGTGCGCTAAAAGTGTATCCAGAGCGCGCTATCGGGCCGATGGCGTGCGCTACTGGGCACTGATCGAGTCGATAGCAAACCGCCCAAGATCGATAAACACGCTAGCGCACGCTACCGGTCATCTCAGCGTGCGCTAGCCCCCGACATTAGCGTGCGCCTATAATGCACGGATTCTTCAAAATTGGGCAGTATGCAGTATCGGATACTGCATGGGTGCGGGTGCGATTCGCGTGGGATTCGCACGGGATTCGCCACGTGGCGAAAAAAAAAAATTCGGACTCGCGTATCCCCGCACAGATACGCGTAGATACGCGTATCTGCGTGATACGCGAGTCCGAATTTTTATGTTTTTTTTTTTTTAGATTTTTTATAATTTTTAAAAAGTAAATCAAATAAATTAAAATACAAAAAAGTAAATCATTTAATAAGTAATTACTTTTACCTTTAGCAGTATTCACGGACAACATTAGAAAGCTCCGCTGCTCAAAGCCATTTTGAATTGTTTTTTGTATGACTTGTTTTATATATTTGAATTGATTTTATGGTGATATTTGAATTGTTGTTTTTTATATTTAACAAGTGTTATATATAATAAAATATAAAATAAACAGATGTATCCTTGCCGTATCGCACCCTAACATTTTCAAAAAACCGTATCCCCGCACCCGTATCTGCCCGCACCCGCACCCGCCCTCCCGCACCTGTGCAACATAGGCGTGCGCTAGACTACGTAGCGTACGCTAATCCGCCAGTCCAGAGGGTTGGAATCAGCACTGCCACTCCCAGGGTTAGCTTGCTAGCGCGCGCTACGAAGCAGACGTAGCGTGCGCTACTAAGGGGCCTCTAGCGTGCGCTATGCAGAATAGATAGCGTGCGCTAGGTACGAAATATAAATGGTCCGAAACACCGGAATATGAACGAAACATCAAACGGAACATCTCAAAATGCATCATAACATAGAATGGATCCACGGCAACCCCGAAACGGCGGTTCCGCATAACAATTACGAGCATCAGATCAATAGATGACAGAAGAAATACACTGAAAGATACACGAGGGTCGCTACAAATGAGAAATACACCGAAAAAATGAAAATATCGGGGAAAAGAAAAAATGTGGATATTACACTCGAGGGGTATGTTCAATAGTCGGGATGTTTTCTTTGAGATCTAATATATGCGAATTGTATAATGTATAGAGAATCATTTATCATCTATATCTGACCCTGTGGTTTGGGCGAAATACTTGTGTTGTATTTTAGGTCGAGGCAAAGGCAAGGCACGGTAAGAGCATGGTGATGGCGAAGGGTTCGAAGGATACTAGTTTGGGGGGCCCAAGTCTTTTGTTGTCCGGTTATGTTCAAACTGTGTAATGTTTCCGCTTCATTTAAACTATTGTTCGATTGTGTTGTTATTTGAAGTATATTTCATTTCCATATGGTCTATACTTGTATTTGGATCATGTGTATGTTAAGGCCATTGGCCATACTATTTATAAACTCCTAATCGGAGTAATGACTATTTATTGTGGTTCGGTATCACAAGGTAATACATATTTAATTTGTATTTTGGTATTGCCTTGCGGGTCTCAGTGTGGGGTCCACGGTACTGTAATAGCTGCCCTTTTGGGGTGTTACAATTAATCTCTAAAATATGTTTCCTTTAACATACATTAGAGGTACATTTCCATTCTTACACTATGTTCATTCCATTATCATTTTACAAGTGTTGGGAACAATCTCTTAGATTTTTTGATAAGTAAAAAAACTCCAACACAGTCCCAATACACAAACCTACATCGAGGACCTTCAACATCTATAAGCTACATCACTGGAGTGGAAGGCACAACAAAGTGACTGACTGAAAATACAATATTTATGATGTCGTCTCCATATAAAGAAGATAACAAAGAACTTCTTACAGCATTCGTACCAACAAGAGTTCCTGTTTTGACTAAAGGGATATTTTATTCCTAAAGTATTCCAAGTTTGAATAGAGCTAATTAAGAGTTAATACTGCATTTAATGCGCTATAATTTAGAGTGTGAATAGTTCATAAATACCTTCTTAGGTTTTAGAGAGCATTAAATGTTGAAGACAAAAAGAACAACTTTAATTCAAAATTTTGAAACCCTCAATTAGAGCTGTTAATGCCTTACCAACCAGCAATAGCCACAACGATGAACAATTATAAATAGCCACAAAGGAGGACTGGAGCAAATACATAGAGTATTCTCACATGCAACATACTTCAAGATTTGCAACCTACAACAATCTTAGAAAGCTCATAAGTCTTCAACTTGAGAATAACATCTTACGGCGTGGAACTGAAAAAAAATAATGTTGTTGTTCTGAACCAATATTGCACCACATATAGTTGAGGAGATTTTAATTTTGTGCAAACTAAAGTATCGAGCAAGCTCCAGACCTGTGTGGGAAGAAGGTGCTTTGCATAATCTAGCTTCGGACTTGTATGTGAAGAAGTGCGGAGATTCAAGTCCAGTCGAATATCAATATATGTGAATGGTGTTAGCTGCATATCCAGATATATATCAATCGATGTGAATGATATAATCCGTGTGTATTCTTAGAAGTTCAGGACTATTGTGTACTACATGTTTTCTAGTAAATACCTCATGTGTGGAGTCCAGTGGATGTAGATTTTGCTCTGAACCACTATAAAAACTATTGTCTCTTTACTAGGTTTTGTAATGCTTATATTTGTCATCATTATACAACATCGTTATAACTTATGGTTTAAGTAATATACTTGCTCTGATTACTTGAGGTGAGCTAAGTATTTTAAATGTTAAGACTATAGGACATCAATGAACTTGATGTAACTTTGTCCTTTGATACCTACAAAAAGACCAAGTCTTACGCGAAGCATTTTAATTCGAAAAATAAGGTATAGCTTGTTCACCCCCCTCCCTACCCAAGTTATCCCTTGAGTAAATTGCGACCAATAAGTGGTACCGAAGAGATTGATTCTACCAAGAATAATCAATCTTGATTTTTACTTGAACTATAGCCCAAAAGCACAAGTTTTAAACTTTGCACACTTGTAGTTTTTCAGAATCATTCGTCTTCATATCTTAAATATGGATTCTTCTATGATTAGCAACGTCCGTATGTTCTCCATTAATGAGTTTCATGACTGAAGGATTACAATGGAATCACACTTTGCTGCTATGCACAAGGAGATGATTTTTGTTATACATGAAGGACTTATCAAAATCATGAAGGTCGATAAAGCCGTCTGGATAAGAGGCAGGCCTTCGCTGAAATGTTGGAGAAACTAAGGGAGCAATGGGCGATATACGACATAAGGAGAGCAAACCTGGATAATTTCGCCACGAATGCACTTTATGTCACTCTTGGTAAGGCACGTTCTCCAAGGTAAAGGGTTGTAACACCTCCTCCGTTGGGAATACAACATCGTAGACCCTTCTCACAAGGATCTAGAAGGCTCGACACGGTACAACAACTCAACGTTCGATCAGCAAGGAAAACAATATCATAATCGAACAAATTAACCAACAAGGTCCCTCAACATCATAACAAAACTAAAACCCAAACAAAACATTAGTATAATACTCAATTAAAGTCCGACCCATGTATGTGCGAAATGAAAGGATTATTTATATTATTTATTTATTTATCTCTTGATCAGAGTTTATGATGAACCCGAATCATGTCCATCTTTAGGAATATTTGAAAAACGATTCAACATTGTTTCGGGCCAAAGGTAGTGAAGCCCGACAAGTTCGATAAAAATTAAATGTAAAATATAACGTTGTTGGGTTGGGCTCTCCTTGCGTGATATTTTTCCCGGTCACCCTAGAAATAAACATAAAACCCTCCCCCTTATCCTCTTTCGTTTTCCTCTCTCCCTCCTCCCTCACTCCAACAATGGCCTGCTCTTCATCCATTACCGGAGTTTCCTCGATGTACCAAACCAACCCATCTCTTGACCACCACCCCATAAAACTTACTTCGGCTCCAGCTCTACACTTCCATTTCTCCACTACCCGTAACGCGTTGAGAACTTCTTCTTCGTTGCGTCCCAAGTCTGGTGGGGGGTTTTCCATTTCTTTTGTACCTTCATCTGTTGCGACTCCGAATTCTTCGATTTTGAGCGAGGAGGCGTTCAATGGGCTCGAAGGGTTTGGGAATATCAGCGACAGCGAGTACGGTGAAGAAGAGCCTGAGGGCGAATTGGGGGAGATTGAAGCTGGGAGTGTCGACGAGCTTGATATTTCTAAGCTGGGTTTGCCTCAGCGGCTTGTGGACACGCTTGAGAAGCGTGGTATTTCTGACCTTTTCCCCATTCAGGTATATATATAATATATATATATATATATATGCTTTTTTCTTTCTTTTCCTTAGCCTGCTTTTTCTCGTCTTTTCTCTTTTTCGGGTTAGTCTGTTGTTTGGTGATTTTTGGCTAGTCTGGGCTCAGGCGAGCCTCGACCCAGTTGTAAGTTGCTCATTTGGTGACATGTAGGTCACTGGTTCTGAGTGCTGGAAACAGCCTCTTCGCAAAAATGTAATGTTATGGCTGGTATATGCCTCGCACTCCCTCTACCCCTGCTATAGCCTCTGAGCGCTTTGGGCACGGGTTTGTCCTTTTGAAGGATGTGCATGTTGGTGGTCAAAGTGGTTTTTTAAGTGTGAAATGTGGATAAGGTTAGATTATTTGAAAAAAAAGAATGTAATTTTAAAGGATTGGGACTCCAAGATTTCAAGGAATTAAGGAAAACAGAGTATACAAGTGAAAAAATCAGAAATGTATGCAAATTATGTTTAGGACTGGACGTCGAACTGGTGAGGATAGGATGGACTAATAGAATCATTTGTTTATTTGAACTTTTAATATGTAGAAAGAGTATGTCAAAAACAATAGCAGTGGGACTATTTTTTGACTTGAGTTGCCTTCTGTACTCTACGAGGGAAAAAGTTGTTATTTTTCTGTAAACGTTTTGTTGCCAAATTGCTTCGACATATTATCGAGCGCATAAAGGCTTTGTGTAAAAGAACGTCCAAGAAATTCATTTCTGGGTATCCATTCTTTCAGTTCTAGCTTATCATATGTTTTACCAATTTTGCTAGGAGTTGCTATTTTCATATCAATGAAAAGTGCATGTGCAGGTACATTTAATGTTCATCTTGATGCTCGAAGATTCCCAGCTGTTCTTTTTTTTTTTTTTGACTATTTTCTGTCTCCTTTGTTTGTAGAGAGCTGTCTTAGTGCCAGCGTTGGAAGGTCGAGACATAATTGCTCGTGCCAAGACTGGAACTGGAAAAACATTGGCATTCGGCATTCCAATAATCAAAGGACTCGATGATGCAGAACAAGGAAGAGGTTCTCTAAGGTACGGTATGGCCGATTATGTGTTAAGCTAGCCATTTTTCTTACATTGATCAGTGCAATGATCTCTCTCTCTCTCTCTCATATTTTAATTTGAAGAAGGGGTCAGCTTCCGAAAGTATTGGTCCTCGCACCTACCAGGGAGTTGGCTAAGCAAGTGGAAAAAGAATTTAAAGAGTCTGCTCCATATCTACACACTGTTTGCATCTATGGAGGGGTTTCATATGTCACTCAAGAAAGTGCACTCTCCCGTGGCGTTGATGTTGTAGTTGGAACCCCGGGAAGAGTCATCGACCTTATCAATAATAACCACCTGAAATTAGGGGAAGTTCAATTCCTGGTTCTGGACGAGGCGGATCAAATGCTTGCCGTGGGATTTGAGGAAGACGTTGAGATCATTCTTGAAAAGCTTCCGTCACAGAGGCAGAGCATGCTTTTTTCAGCGACCATGCCTGGGTGGGTAAAGAAACTGGCAAGAAAGTTTATGGACAATCCTCTGACCATTGACCTGGTAAAACTTTTCGTTCTTTGTTTTTTATATACGTATCCACTTCTAGTTATATATTATGTGTGATAAATTCAATATTCTAAAATTAATGGTAATAAGCTATTGGCATTATAGTGGAATCTTAGTCCAAAATATCTCTCATCACAGGTAGGTGATCATGAGGAAAAGTTGGCAGAAGGAATTAAGTTGTATGCTATATCAACTACAGCAACATCCAAGCGTTCAATTCTCAGTGATCTTGTGACGGTATGAATCGACATATTGAATTTTGTTGCTCTTCATGTTTGTTAGAGATACTTCCGTTCCCCATGAAGGTATAGGTATCTTTGTTAGCTTCTTCTTAACCTTTAAATTTTGAATTTTCTTTTTCAGGTTTATGCCAGGGGTGGAAAAGCTATTGTCTTTACACAGACCAAGCGGGATGCAGATGAAGTCTCTCTAGTATTAGCAAACAGCATTGCCTCGGAAGCACTGCATGGTGACATATCTCAACACCAGAGAGAAAGAACCTTAAATGGTTTTAGACAAGGAAAATTTACGGTGCTCGTTGCTACTGATGTTGCTGCTCGTGGTCTTGATATACCCAATGTTGACCTTGTAAGTTCATAATTTTTGTTATATACTTCAGACGTCGTCTTATTAAGCATGTTTTGTGGGTATGCACTGTGATAACTGTAAGAAGGTGTTTCAAAATGAATGACGAGGGTAGTTAATTGATTCTTCCACAGTGAAGCCACAAAAAGCACCCGCCTTCTCACATTGAAAAACATTGCGAGAGATGCCTTTTGATCTCATTTATGTTTTGGTTTGATTTATTGTTTGGTTTGCAAAAAGTACCCTTGAGGTTGGACCTAAATTACAAGGAAAAAAGAGCACCACACTTTCAAAATTACAAAAAGTTATCTAGGTTTTATTTTGTCTCATGTTTACTCCCTTTGTAAGCAAAAAACATTTCAACCCCCCTCTCCCCTCCCCCTCACGTTTATAAAAATATTACAGTTAGCCCCCTTGGTTGGAACACTGAATCAAACCTCGGAGGTACACGTTGATGGGTATTTTTTTGTAATTATCCCTTGATTTTAACTGGGTTGCTGGGTTGTTTTAGCAGTTATAAGATACCGAGTCTTGGACTGAATCGGTGAGGACTATGGACTTTGTGCATTGATAGAAACTTTCACATGTTTTTGCAGGTTATCCACTACGAGCTTCCAAACGACCCAGAAACATTTGTGCATAGGTCCGGGCGAACAGGTCGTGCGGGAAAACAAGGCACGACTGTGTTGCTGTTCACTAGCAGCCAACGAAGGTCAGTGAAGTCCATCGAGCGGGATATCGGGGGCAAATTTGAATTTATTAGTATGCCATCAGTTCAAGAGGTTTTGGAGTCATCAGCGGAGCAGGTAGTTGCCACACTAACTGGAGTTCATCCAGAATCCGTCGAGTACTTCACTCCGACTGCCCAAAAGCTGTTCGAACAGCAAGGAGTTGATGCTCTTGCTGCTGCTTTAGCAACTTTGAGTGGCTTTGCCAAGCCTCCGTCATCTCGATCACTTATTACTCATGAGCAGGTAAAATGATACAATTTTTTGTGCTTTAAGGTTGTGATTGGATACCAAAAAAAAAAAAAAAAATCGGTCACAACAAAGTTTGATTGTCTGCCAAATTTTCTAGAAAATATACTTTTTATTTCATTCACTCACAGTATTTTACTATATCACATCGAATTTCATCATTGTGTTTTGATGCCATATCCAATCACATTCTAAACAACTCATCATGCAAAAATAAAATGAAAGGAAATTTCCCTAGCAAAAACATATCCTGTTGCACCCTAAATGTCTTAACTTCGACACAACTTTCCATTTGGTTTATTGCTCTGGTAAAGCATATTGGGATGTCCACTGCTTGGTTATAATTCAATGCTTTTCTACAAAGATTTCACTCATGTCTCAAACTACAATGGTTTGTCCTGTTAAGATATTACCAAACACGTGTAATACCCCGTTGGAGTTTGTATTTTCTTAACAACTATCTTCGTATTGATGGTTAGCATCAAGGGGTATCTGTAAATTTGAAAGAATAGTTGAGGTTTTCTGTAATTAGACCAAGCAACAAGGGTATATTTTGTAATTAAGCCTAAAGCTCAATTTATTTCTTTGGCTGCAGGGTTTGGTCACATTACAGCTGATCCGTGATACTGGCTATTCTCGAGGATACCTATCTGCTAGGTCTGTTACTGGTTTTCTCTCTGATGTCTATTCTGCTGCTGCTGATGAAGTAAGAAAAATACAGCTTATCGCTGATGAAAAGGTTAGTTTGCTAAGATGCAAGTTATATAATATTTATTATTATTATTATTATTACTGTATTATTATTATATGCCCCCGTATAACGAATTTTACATTTTATCAGGTTCAAGGAG
Organism: Orobanche coerulescens; assembly: GCA_033398695.1. NCBI lineage: Eukaryota > Viridiplantae > Streptophyta > Magnoliopsida > Lamiales > Orobanchaceae > Orobanche > Orobanche coerulescens. Next base: position 21,554 of record JAWKAU010000786.1, read on the forward strand.
CAGTTTTTGATGTCCCAGAAGAGATCGCGAAAGAGTTACTAACTAAGGAGCTCCCACCGGGAAACACTATTACCAGAATTACTAAGGTGATCTTTTATGGCAAAACCATCCCGTGAGACGGAGCCTAAATTTTAGTTTCTTTAGTTGTTGTTTCTCCAGTTTTTACTTTTTAGTTGTGTTTTTTTTAGTTCTTTAGTTTTAATTTTCTTAAGATTTTTCAAAAAAATTTAGGGTCATTTTTTATTGTTTTAATTTGTTAGATTTTTTTTAGTTTTTCATCATTTTTTTTTTTTTGGAAAATTTTATCCCGCACCCCATTAACACCTAGCTAGGTGTTCCCCTCTATGATTTTTCCAGAGGGCGAGCGTATATCACTCTCAATCTGGGCAAGTGTATGCCACCCTCTGCCCTTTTGATGAGATGAGCATCTTGCTAGGAGCGTGGTACTAGTCATTTTACGGTTCATTTTCAGCTTTTTATTGTATATTTTTTTTTTTTTAGTTTTTTCTATTTTTTTTGTCTTTCAATTATAAAGGTTTAGTTTTAGGGTATTAGGTCTCACGGTGAGACCAATTTAGTGAGACCTACTATTTTTTTATTTGGCCCTCTTTTTCAACATTATTTACATGGTTAATCACAAAAACCACGTGAAATTTCGACTAGAACTTGGGTAGTTTCTGTAATTACCCTTTTCAAACAATATCACACACATTTGACAGATATGTTGTACTATAATGAAGCTCATATTATCAGTTTCTTGATGTACTATTTGTACAGTTGCCTGCCTTGCAAGATGATGGGCCTCCAAGCGATTACTATGGCAGATTTTCGAACACCGATCGACGCCCCCAGAGAGGAGGTGGCTCAAGAGACATGAGAGGTTCTAGAACTTCTCGGGATTGGTTGGATAATGATGATAATGAGGATGGATTTAGCGGAGGGGGTCGCGATGGCAGAACTGAAAACAAGTGGTCAAAGAACTCGAGAAGCAGCGGTGGCGATTGGCTGATTGGTGATAGGGAATCAGGCCGATCACCATCTTTTGGAGGCCGATCACCATCTTTTGGGAGCAGAGATAGGTATATAATTGTTTGCTGTCGGCCTGACAACATTAATTCGTAATAATCAAACTGGTAAATTACTAAAATACCCTTGAGGTCTATCTTTTAGGATTGCAAAGTCCCTTTGATACTTGTTTCTATATCACAAGTTCCGCCGTCAAATAGGGGGAGACTATGTTGATACAAACTTCCAAGGGAGTATTTTTATTCTTCAAGGATTTTTTTTTTTTGCAATTAGTTCAAACCTCAAGGGTAGTTTTGTAATTTATCACTATTATTGAACACACATCAAATTAATTCGAAATGCATTGGCTGTTTTACATAAGCTTTACATTTTTCTTCGTCGTTTTAAGTTTTAAGATGTACATTTTTTTTTTCTGTCGTCTGTATGCTGCAGAAGCTTCGGCGGCGCATGCTTCAACTGTGGGAAGAGTGGTCACAGAGCATTCGAATGTCCCACCAAGAAGGATTATTAGTTCGTTGCTGACCTGGCTGGTCGTGAAAAAGTTTAAGCTAACAAGACCTTGGGATATTGTGCAACTCCCTTTGTCAGTGGCAAAGTTGAAATTTACTCCTGAAGTATTGTTAGCTTCCAACCTGTCTTGGCATCGTCTCCTGGCATCGTCTCCTTATGCTACTGATAATCGCTGTATTTAAATATGTGTTTCCGGTAAAGAGGCAACTAAACTTAAAACGACGATAGTTTTTTGGTTACTGGAAAGCATGCGCGTTTTTCTCAAAAAGAAATGCATCTAGGGATATCTCATATTGTACTGTACGTTCTATTAGTAACTTATATGTTGATGTGGCATTGTTTTACGAATCTAAGTAGGTGGTTTAGTGTTGAAGCTGTGATCTTGATATAATTAGTATGCTGTTTTATTGCCTACGCTTACAAATTGGGTAAAAACCAACCAGACTTGTTGGGGATACGCCATGGTAGTTGGGATACAGAGGATAGTTCGAACCAACGGCAAATGTCAAAAGAGACCAATAAAATAGTAGATAGCGAACAACAGATTGAAAAATAGTTGAGGCGAGCGACAAATAGTTGAGTAAGATTTATTGATTCGTGTAGTTTCTTAGTCTAAACGTTGAATTTGTCAAGATATGACTATTAGATCTGAGTTCCGCAACCAATCATCATGGTGAACAAGTTTTGGTCGGACAATTAAACAATATAACTTAAATTGCAGTATGCATATGTTGAAAATTTTCGAGTGATATAGTATATGGTAGGCACGAGTTTTTCGGTGCTGGATGATGCAATTTTTCTATGTTGGATATATATATATATATATATATATATATATATATATATATAAAAGTTAGGTTATAGGAGAACGAAGACCATTGGATTTGAATTCTTGATTGGTTGCCAAGCATTTTGGAGCCAAAATGAGTCATAAATTTAACTAAATCAAAGAAAATGATTAAACTCGAAGCAAAACTAGACCTAGCCCCATCGAGCCATGGCCACGATCGACCGCGTGTGGCACCCTCCACCTTAGCACTTCAATAGTTTGAACTCCTTACACTTTGGTGCTTCCCACAAGGAAATGTTTCCTATGTGGGATGACATCCACTCCTTCCAAAAAGTGGATTTTCCTTGTGTTCTTCCCATTTTCCATCTCCAACAATCAATTTTTGAGCATTAATTTCTCACTCTCTCACCATGGCTTTGAGAAAATAAATACAAATTAATTATCTATTCAAAATATAAATTCCTATTATGATTGTTGTTACCCAAAATATTATCCGGAGATGATATGCTGGATTGGACGAGTAACAAACAAAATGCGAGAGCACGTCCGTGGGAAAGTAAATAACACAAGATTTTTCGGGGTTGTTAGTCCCGAGCTTGAATCCTCTCGCGAGATATTATTAATACGAATACTTGGGAGTACAAATATTAATGTTAGAGTACAATTACAATGAGTGTAAAGACCCTAGTTATCTAGTTATCTTAGCTCTTGAGTGCTGAAGATTGACGGAAGAACCAGAGTTGACGCTCTGTGAGTTCTTGTAACAACGATGGAGTGCTGTGCTGACTGTGAGAAATCGACGGTCTCTCACTGTGTGGATTAGCTGAACTCTCGTATGGAAGTAGTTTCTGAACTTGTGAACCTCTTAAAGGAACTTCTGAACTTGTGAAAATCTGAACCGTAGGGAGTTCTCGTTTCTGTCGACCGTCTTTTGGTTAGGAGGTTCTGAGAGAGAAATCCTAGATAGAGTCAAGAGAAAAGCCGAGAGCTTTCCAAGTGCTGGAGGCTCTCTATTTATAGGACTGGGAGTCGCTGGGCGATCGCCTCTGCTGTATTATAATAAGCGGGCGATCGTCTTTAGCACATGAGTTGGTCTCCTTAAAGTCCGCAGCAGTTGTTGGCAGCCGGGTGTGCGAACCAATGAGAAGATAACACGCGTCTATGTCGCTGTCTTGGGAGGCCCCACCTAGGACCTTTCGGCGGGTCTGTCGGTAGGTGAGGCCGTCCTTGGCATTTGACAGCTGCTGATGGGCTGGAGTCAACGATCCGTATTCTGCGGCGCCATTCGCGGATCTGCACATGGGTCCTTGCTCCGTGATCCAGTCTTCGTAGACTTGACGGACGATGACATTATACGTGGCATAGGACGGTCGTCTTTGGTCGGGCACCAGAGTCAATCGCTAGGTGCCAAAAGGCGATTGCCCCGGACGTCGATCGCTCGGTACCTAATTTCGGTCTGGACTCCTCGCTTTGGCAAGTCTGCCTTAGATTTATTTGATGCTGTCTTTGGTCACTCGGCCCTTACGCCGATCGCCATCGAGGCGTATAAATCGCCGCACAACAATGACGCGCCAAATTTGGAAAATATAGTCAAAGTTACTACTTTAATCTTTATTTTTTCATAAATCCTAGTTTTTTTCCCTTTTATCTTTTTAAGCATTTTTTGTACGGTTCATTATTTTTTTTAGAATTCATTTCTAGTAGATTTTTTCGGAATTAGTTTTCAAACCGGATGGATACCCACCAGGCGAAAGTGATATCCAAACTCGCCCCGCCTCAATTCACGAGGCGGATGAATTGCCATCTAATGTTACAAGTAAGATGGCTCAACATTTCATTTGCAAGTAATATTTGCAAAATCTCTAAAGAAAAGAAAAGTGATATCTGAGTGTTTGCAAATCCTAAAGAACAGTGATTCTCAGAGGAAGAAATACTAAAAATGTACTCATATAACTAGAAGCCAAGAATCACATTGATTCTTTATAGTCTGCAAACACTTCCCACATATCTCACAACACTGTGGCACAAATTCCTCAACAACGGCAAATTCCAATCCAAAAAAAAACAACTTAAAAATTAGAAAAAAAAAGAGACAACTTTCTTCTATTTTTTCACTTCCCATACAAAACACTCATCACAGATCGATAAATCGTCCCTCTCTTATTCTTCAAAACCTCTCTCACTTTATTCTCCTCCGGCACGACCCCTCCCTCCTTCAACATTTCAAGCATTTCTCTCCCCTCATCCTCCAACCCAACATTCACCATCCCTTCAAACGCGGCCACACAAATCCCGGCATTGGGCCTCATTCCTCCTTTCACCACCATCTCCCCTACATACTTCTTCGCCTCTTTCGCCATTTTCACGTCCCCACTCTCCGCCAGCACCCTGATCAGCACCCTGTAAGTATAAGCATTCGGCAGGACCCCACTCGACAGCATTCTCAAGTACACTTTGTGGGCATCCTTCGCCTGCCCCGCGTTGGCGTAAGCCTCCATCACCGCTGTGTGGGCCACCACGTCCGGCATTTGCCCTTTATCCTTGATCTGCGAGAAGAGTTCCAGGGCTTCGTGGGTCAATCCGTCCTGAGACAATCCGTCGAACATCTTGACTGCACTGTTCATGAGGCCGTCCTCGCGTATCTTCGCGAACACTTCTTGGAGATTTTTTGGGTCATCGGGCTCTTCTATGGCGGGTTTGTTGTTGAAAGGATTGTAGGGCGGCGGGAGTTTGGATTTGATTGCGGATTCCGGAGGCGCGGTCTCGGAATCGGAGTCGGAATCGGAGGGGAGAGAGAAGTTTACTAGTTTGGGGTTGCGCTTATTGGACGACGGCGTCTCGGACGAGGTGCAAAATGTTCTTCCTATCAGATTGAAGAGTGGGTGGGGTGTTAACCGTGTTAAGGGGATTTTGGCGGCGGATAAGGAGGGGGGCGGTGGCAGCGGGGTTGAGGAATGGGAAAAGCGGCAGGTGAAAAGAGGAAGAGAAGGGCTTTTAGATTTATGGAGGAAGAAGCATCGGGTAGCGATGCTTTTGAGAACCATTGGCATTTGCAGAAGAGCGGCAGTGGAGAAGAAATTACTGTGTGTGTGTGTGTGTTTGATGCGGGGAAAGATCTAGAAGCACGACATTTGCAGAGGCGCTATTTGGCAATTGGTTGGTAGTTTTGACGAGAGAAAACATGGTTTAGGCGATGACAATATTTGTCGTTCAAAGTTTATTCAATTCAGATTTTGGTGTATTAATAATAATTTTAGATTTTTAGAGATTTTGGTGAATTAAAAATAATACATGAATTAATAATAATCAAAAAGATCAGAATAAATAATCAATCGATTCATAACATCGATAGAGAGTACTTTATATAAAGATTACAACGAGAAATTCTTCCATACATAGGATTCCTAGATAAGGTAAGACATCTAATAGAATCATACTACCTCTAGAAGGATCTAGAACCTTCCATCTATGTATCTACAATCAGTATTAAGTAAGACACATCACGGGAATAATAATTCCCGGAACACCATCAACTTTATAAGATTCTACGATGAAAAACGAGAACTTTAATAAAGTCTTACGGGTACTTGGTTCCATATATACTTTGATCTTGAACGGGAGATTCTCTCCATATGAGCAACATATTTCTGTGGGTACTCCGTTCTATATTTACTTTGATCCTTGAACGGGATAAATATGGCTTTTTCTCCATAGCGTGCACATCATCATGAACGACGTATTTTCCTATATGCCACGTAAAGCATAAACATAGTTAGATTCATAAACATACAAGTTGATGATAAATGAATCATGAATTAGGAAAATAGAGAGTTGAGAAACGCCCGAAAAGGGCTACTGGGCTCGATAATCGGCCGAAAAAGGACTCGAGCGCGGTGATGCAGCAGCTCGGTATTGGATGAGGTCGGATCTCCAAATTTCCTCGTAAAAATCTGCTTCTGTTCGGCGGCAGATTCAGTAGTCAATATTACTCAGAATCCGATCTCCACCGTTGAATATACAGATATTTGTGTTGTGAAGCTCCTGTCAAAATTTCACACCGATCCGATGGTTAACGAATCGGGAAACATGATTTTAGTGCGACTGCACTGTGCAGAAAATTTACACGTGGAAATTCTCGTCTCTCGTTTTTTTTTTTCGATTTTGATAGGTTTTGTCTCGATTGCACTAGGTTTTCAAACATTAAATATCACGTGCATAAAACCGTTTGGACGATCCGGCGGTCTTCGATCAGATCGGGTCGCAACCTTAGGCAACAATTGGCTTGGATGAAAACGATCGGCCGAGTCGGGTCGGGCCAGGTCGGGTCACAACGGACCGGACTGGATCGCGAGTCGGGTTCGGGCCGGGCAAAGAATCGCTCAGGTACAAACCGGGGCGGGCCAAACACGGGCTGGGCGAGTGGCCCGAGGCTCTACGGACTGGTTGCATACCTGGAGGACGGAGTCGCGACGCGGTTTGGTGTGTTGCAGAAGGCGACGGCGATGCGGGTCTGGCAAGAAGACAGATCGCGGTGGTTCGTAATCGGATTTCTGGTACTTTTCGGGCAGGTCGCCACAGGTCAGAGGTGCACGGCGAACGAATCTCGGATGGATGCGATGAAGCGGGCGGCGATGGTGTCCACAGCAGCTTCAGGGGCTGGGGTCGGCGGTCTTCTTGTTGAGGAAGGTGAAGGCGGTAACCAACCAATCTGGTTACTCTCGGCGGCGGCGGCGGAGATAAGAATTAGGGTTTCCGATTTTTTTTTTTTTTTGATTTTTTTTTTTCGGAATTTCTGAATTTCGGACGAATTTTTTCTACTCAGTTGAGATACTACGTGCTGATAACGTGTTTCAGGAGAAAGTAAATTTCTCTCTTTTGGGAAATTTTTTTTGGGGAATTGGGTATTTGGGTTCTTTATCTCCCACGCTACTTTGCGGTGGATGAGACAATGAGAGGTGGTATCACTCTCGGATGTCGAAGTAAACTATGTGACGGTCTTGGGGGAGTCACGGATAATTGTTGAAAGTCGATATTTGTGGTTGTTGCATACACCACGTTTTGGGTGCGATTTGACGTCGCCGTTTTGTCGATTTTAAACCAACAATTGAAAAAAAATTGAACATTGTCTGTAACGGTATAGTTATGACTCGTTCATGATTAATCACGGATTTGTGACGTACAAATGGGACAAACATCGATTGCGACGGATATGTCGTGGTTAAAATCGATTTGTGATGGATTTGTCACGATGAATTGAGCGACCACCACGTTGGTCTTGACCCAATCCCATACTTGGAAAACTCCATCTTTCATCTTATTAAAATAAAATATTGCATGTGGGTGTAGACATGTATCGTCTCCTTACAATATGATATATGGAAGAATGTACGAGTAATTCTCATGAATTTTAACATGTAAGGCAATGGCATATTGCATTAAATATATGAATTCGTTGACCTCGATTATAGTTCGTATGACTATAGGTCCGAATACTTTTCCGAGTATTTATAAAGGCATGTGCCTTATACATTTGACTATGTTTAGTCGATCTCATTGGATGGTCAAGACGAGTTGGTTATGGTATATTCATTATGTCTCATGGTTCAAAATGCTTAATTATGATGCACCGTGTTGCATCCATATAACATGGCTATTATGACGTATCTTGCAAATTGAGAATTAAAATACTTGGTTGATTGATGCACTTTGGTGGATTTTGTCTACACTTTTGATCATGACTAGGCGCATCCTCCTTGGTATTTGTTTATGCTTTGAAAGTTCAAACGGAATCAGTGGTTTTTAAACATTACTAGTCAGACATTCCTACTTTCTCTGCAAGTCTACCAAGTTGGAGTTACCGAAAGGATCATTAGTCGAGATAAGAAATCGAACACCCTACTGCGTTTAAACGCACCTATGGCTGTCAGTGCCATATTTTTGCATCAACGCTTATGCCATTGGATATGGTCTCAACCTTGTTTTCTCACTAAATTTGGGAAATACTAAAACAGTTAATTAAAACATGCACTGTGATCTGAGTTTAATGATCCGTGTGGTGCACAATATATGGATAGAAAGATACGGAAGTCTAGTGTCCAGAACATCTGACTGTTCATCCATAGCCTTCCTAACAAGGGAGTTATCGCTGTTTTAGTGAACAAAGGTCAAGTTGCGCGGAATTTTATTTCCAGCGATTGTGCTAACTTTTGTCCCCACCAACTTGGTTCCCATCTTGAATTTGCAAGTGGTCTTATGACACATATTTTTCAACCTATTTTTGGTCGAATTTGCCATAGATGATGCAGTTTTTGGTATGCGTTGTACGCTAAACTATCATCTTTCAAATGTTGAAAAACAGTTTCCTTGGGGAAGCCCAAAATACGCACCCTTATAAGAAGGTCGAGCGTGTGCATGGTAGTGTTACACCATGCTTGTGTCGTAATTTTGCCCCTTAGGCATATAACCTTGTCATGTTATGCACTCAATATGATAGATCATTTTGATCGTATCTGGTATAAAATCTCTATGTTGTTAGAGTATTCGCTATGCTCATATTTGTAAAATTTTGCAAGCGAAATTGAGTGCGTATTAAGCTATTTTCAAGGAACACGATATTTTTGGATTTTGGTTTATAAATCCATTGTGACTATGATAAATAGATCATCACAATCAATGAGCGGTATAATGCTCAAGTTGTTGAATGCCGAATGGCGTTTTCCAGTCACATATGTTCCGTAACAATTGAACCATGTTATGACTCGATGATAAATATGCCAAAGTGTATCACTCATAGCATCTCATTATGATTTGTGAAAATAAAATCTTATGCATCACTTGTATTGGATATGTGAAAAGAAAAATATTCATGAGTCAATATGGTCCGGCTTGCAACGGTTTGTGTAACCAGAAGATGTATTGGGACATTGACACATTTAGGCTTTAATAGTCCGGAGTTTGGACAATTTGATGATCCATATACCACGGTATTATCATGGACATCATTTTCTTTGAACAAAGAAACTAATTGGATCAAAGACACCAAAGTACGTTGGTGGAGTCGTGACCAAGGTTCATGACCGATGATGATATTTATGTCATCCGCGTCTTGCTTTCATAAGCATGTGTGACGCCAAAGACCCCCCCGATGATCCTTTTTAGCCATGTTCATTGATTTAAGCCTATTCTTTGGCACGATTAGGATATGACGCCCTCCTATGCTAAAGAGAATAATGTAGCGACTCGCATAAGCATGGTGCTGAGTCCTCCCATTTCACCAAGTCCTTATACATACATGATCATAAGTATTAGCCTGGGTGGCTTATGATGCTATGATGGTGTTCACAAATGGTCGTACTCAAGTAATAACATTTATATGTTATGTGGTTCCTTTGATAATGATTGATAAGTTGATGAAACCTGAGTTTATGGTTGTCCAACTTGCGGACCAGTCATTGTAAAGGTCGGTTCACCCACTTTTAGACCAGATCTTAAAGTGAAATTTTAACGATACTTCCTAACATCCAAGGCTACCTTCTCACAAATTTTGATGCCATTTGGAGACTTGGAAGGAGGTGAACCACTTAAATGAAGTTTTCACATACCACCAGCCGTCCCAACAACCAGTTCGATGTCATTTCGATCGGTTTTTAACCACAAGGATGATGGTTTTGGAATCCTAAACACCCGTTTATACATGCTCATGAAATTTTGAGGTGTTTGGGGCTGGTGAAGGGAGTGAACTCTTCAAGAAAGCACTAGAGGTTCAATAAAACCAACGGCCTATCATCGGTTCAATCGTTTCTTCATGTTCGATCCCGGTGGTGCATGGTGGCGGTTTTGTTGGATTCTCAAGACCAGTAGCTACATTTATGTAGCATAGGTCAACATGTCATATTCACCTATACCTATCATCATTCAAATGCTTAGTTACGAGTGTAACAATATGCATTTTGTTAACTAGGTTGTGTTAACACTAAAAACCTTTATCGTCCACATGCTCATGTGCCAAAGTGCGTCACCACAACGCATTATGATGGGTTATAAATGATGAATATGACATGCGCTTTCACTCATAGTCCGCTTAAAATATACCTTGGCAGACGATCTCGTAAGTCACTTTGATGAGCCAGTCTTCCCGTCGTTAGGGGGAGATGCGAACGATCATGTTCGAGTAGAACGACTTGGAATTGTCGTAGTTTGTCCCTACTGTGCCTCACCAAGTTCCCTAAAGTGACGAGATTAAATACATGCTGCAAACATGTCTGCAAGGATTGTGTCCGGTCATGGACGTTCGTCACCTATAAATGGTGATATGGTAACACCACAAATTGTGGTAGATGGTGTTACTAGGTCGTGGATCTAATCGAGTATTGGGATGCCATTTGGTTCGATAAATACTCTCGCTAAGAATGTATGCGAGCTTGGTACATGAAACTTGATCATCTGATCAAATGAACTCATCCGTCTCATGTGATTCTGGATTATAGTCATCATTGGGGGACGCCTCAATGAATGTCAATCCATAAAGAGTACTCTATGAATAAAGTCGGTTCATGAGGACGTGGAATATGAGTTTAATCGAACCATACTTCGTTGAAAATCTACAACGTTGTAGCCTTGGCCTAAAAATGGAAACATATGCGATTTCAATATAAACAAAGTGATAGCCCTTTGTTGAAGTGGTGCCGACACTCCAAAGATAAGATCTATCCGTATACTTTGTTAAAGCGAGTGAGAGAAGGAGTTAAACTCACCTCATGGCGCGAGGTTTCTCATGAACGCACTGGAATCAACTACGATGACACGAAACTTAGTTGTGCTATCGTAATGGATGTTATAGCATCCAATATATTTTCAGTTAGATAGTTTCCCAAAAACTGACGTGCAGCTTGTGGTTAAATATTATCTTAGTGGGGAACTAAGTTAAGTGACAAAAAGGATCTCGTGGTGGATCAGACTCAAATCAAGTGGCTCCTGACCACGGAGCGCGTCGACAAGTGAATGTCGGGAACGCATACTAAGTATATACTTGATTTGGAAGAGATATGAAGCTTTTGCGTGTAAAACTAAGGGTTTATAGTGATGTACTCTTGTGAGACTAAGAGATTCCGCTAAATCCAAAGTTAAGAATGAAAGGATCTTGGGGACACTTGATGATGCGTATTCATCAATCGGTTTAAGGCAATCTAAGGGACGGTTTCCCTAAGAGACGAGAAAGTAATGCCTATATGATTCACAATGATTAGTCAAAGTCATCATAAGACTTGGCTCACTTAAGTGATGATGCAGTCTTAAGAGAAAAGTACAGTATTATGTACTCATGTTTGACTCGATGTACTCATTCGTAATAATCCGGTAAAGCCACTGTGATGATGGCCTAGGATGCGCTCACGCAATGTCTGTGATTGACCAAGAAGCTTGAAGCTCGCTCTATCTCGATAAAAAGGACACTTGAAAACTGATACCCTAATCTGCCCAGAATGTGTTGGTCTATCTCCCATATGACCTACAGGGCAGCTCACTTGATGGAAAATGGTGAAATTGGTACCATTGGAAAGGTTTGTGTCTACTTTCCAAGGAAACCAACCATTTGATCACATCCATCATGTTGAGTGACATATGATTATTGTTGCAAAGTAGGACAGGATATGTCCGGTAATTTGCTGAGTCAACTTCGATAGAGCTTTGTGATCTGCTCAGGTCGATCTAGGTTACGTACTGTATGTGAATGAAAAGCTACGGGTGTCTAGTTTTCATAAGTTCTTACAGTCTCGTTGATACCTATTGAATCGAAGAAGTTATGACTGATTTAGTGCATGGAGGTCAAGACTTTAGAAAACTTGATAAGTCTTTAGCGACTCTGCACTTTGGATGTGTCGCGCTCTTTTTGTCCTTAGACCAAGGTTTGTTTTTCCCACTGGGTTTTCACTTGGTAAAGTTTTTAACGAGGCGACCTATGAGAACATCCATACAATGATGCATTGTACTTCTGTTCAACTTAGACCAAGAGGTATTTTTCCCACTGAGTTTTTCCTTGGTATAGTTGTGAGGGCAACTTGGCATCCGACTCCTATGATTTGAGGTACTCATCAGGGGGATTCGTTATGTATACATCAGGGGGA
>JAWKAU010000787.1:0-34000 GCA_033398695.1 Orobanche coerulescens
TCTAAAGCAGTCAGGAAGGTATACCTGCGAGATAGAGCATCAACAACGACGTTCTCTTTTCCCTGTTTGTACTTGATTATGTACGGGAACATCTCTATGAATTCCATCCATCGAGCATGCCTCCTATTCAACTTCTGTTTCCCCTTCAGATGTTTCAAGGACTCGTGATCAGTGTGTATCACGAACTCTTTGGGCCATAAGTAATGTTGCCAAGTCTCGAGTGCTCGAACCAAGGCATACAGTTCCTTGTCGTAAGTTGGATAGTTCAGCGAAGCTCCTCCCAACTTCTCACTAAAGTAGGCAATCAGCCTACCTTCTTGCATCAAAACAGCTCCTATACCTGTACCGGATGCATCACACTCGATCTCAAAAGACTTAGCAAAATTCGGCAGGGCTAGCAGTGGAGCGTTCGTCAGTTTTTCTTTCAAGGTTTTGAAGGCCATCTCTTGTTCCTGTTCCCACTGGAATCCAACATTCTTCTTGATTACCTCGGTCAAAGGGGCACCTACAGTACTAAAGTTCGGTACAAACCGGCAATAGAAGCTTGCCAAGCTGTGGAAGCTTCGGACTTCGCTCACATTTTTGGGGCTGTCCCATCCTCTAATTGCCCTCACTTTGTCTTCATCGACCTGTATCCCCGGGGAACTAACAACAAAACCAAGGAAAGCCAATTTCTCGGTGCCAAAGTTGCACTTTTGAATGTTAGCAAATAAGTGTTCCTTTCTAAGCACAAGCAACACATCTTTCAAATGCTTTATATGTTCTTTCAAACTTTTGCTATATATTAGGATATCATCAAAGTACACAACAACAAATTTTCCAATAAAAGCATGTAGAACATGATTCATTACCCTCATAAATGTGCTTGGTGCATTAGTGAGCCCAAATGGCATAACTAACCACTCATACAAACTATGTTTAGTTTTAAATGCCGTTTTCCACTCGTCTCCCTCTTTCATTCGAATCTGATGGTACCCACTTTTTAAATCAATTTTTGAAAATATTGTGGAACCATATAATTCATCTAACATGTCGTCAAGTCTAGGGATGGGATGTCGATATTTCACCGTAATGTTGTTTATTGAACGGCAGTCTACGCACATCCTCCACGAGCCATCTTTCTTTGGTACTAGCAATATCGAAACTGCACAAGGACTCATACTTTCTCTCACATGTCCCTTTGCTAGTAGTTCATCCACTTGCCTTTACATCTCTTTAGTCTCTTCGGGGTTACTTCGGTATGCATGACGGTTTGGTATTGAGGATTCTAGAACAAAGTCGATACAGTGTTCTATGCCTCGAACGGGCAGCAATCCGGGTGGTGTCTCCTCGGGAAACACGTCTTCAAACTCCGGCAATAAAGAGACAATCAATGGATCAGTAGTATCAGGAATAGATGGAATATTAAGCAATACATCATGAAATAGTAATAGAACCAGAGGCCGTCTTGCGAGCAAGGACCGTTTAACTTCACTAGCCCTATAAAGGGCGACAGTTTTAATCTCTTTAGGGACCTGCCGTGGCTGTTTGACACGAAATTGAGTAGTCCGAATTAAGAAAACGAATCAAGGATCGACGTAAATGGCCTTACGACGCGTCATGCACATACGACAACATTTTTAGGCGAGAAAACGGACATAAGACGTAAAAGGAATGTCCAACAGCCGGAAAATGTCCAACTGCCGGAAAATGTCCAACCGTGGAAAATATCCAACTGTAGGAAAAAGTCACGCCGAAAAATGCGAGCAACGACGGCCGAACTTCGGTCGTGTCGTCCGACACGGCCGTGCCGTACTCGTCGGAAATGCCAAAGTCATCGCCCAGGACTCGACCGTGTCATCTGGCATGGCGAGTCGAACTCTCTGGATAAGCCAAAACCGGCGCCGGGCCCGACCGTGTTCCAGGACACGGTCGAGTCAATGCCGAACGTCCTTGTCGCACCGCGCCCGTGCCGAGTCACTGTCGGACAAGTCACTGTCGGACGTCCTTATCGCGCCGCGCCCGTGCCGAGTCACTGTCGGACAAGTCACTGTCGGACGTCCTTGTTGCGCCGCGACCGTTTCAAGCGGACACGGTCGAGTCACTGCCGACCAGATGCACGCCATGGCCGTGTCAAGCGACACGGCCCGTGTCCTGCCGGCAGATTACTATTTTTTATAGCTTTATTTTTGTGTGTTTGTCTTTTCTTTGTTTTTTACTCATTTTAGGGATTGCGTTTCCCCTAAAATTATGATTGTTGTTCCTTTTGTATTTTATTGTTGATTTGTTTTCATTATTCAAAGATTTTACAAAATTTTTAAATTGTTTTTCTTTTATTTTGGGAAGACTTGAAAGTTTCCTATATATAGTCTTGTGTAAACATTGTAACAACCATTGTATGTTGAGAAATAAGAATACACTTTGTGTTTTTCTTGGTGAATGCTTTTCATCGAAACTCGATTTTTATTCGACGCATTTTCGAGTATTAAAATAATCGATTCTCAATAGGTCTTGAGGAAAGATTACCTTATCAAACTATAGGTCTAGTTTGACAAATCATTCATATTGTTCTTGTTTATGTAAGCCGAATTGCCCTACTTTCGGTTATTTCTTACGAGCGTTACACATATTCGAGTGTTGTGAGGATCAACTATATTTCCGCTGCATTACATACGAGTTTATGTCTATTTTCATACGTAATTCGTATCAGTTCACGTATAGAGCTAGTCGGTATGCATAACTTATTTTCCCTAAACAGAAAACCATCACTCTTATAGTACTTATCTACTCCAGACTTCTCACAAGTAATGAAAATTTCGCCAAAATCAATGTCTTTCTCGTACAGATTTTTAATCAATTCAAAACCAAGTATTTTCGATTCTAAAGCAGTCAGGAAGGTATACCTGCGAGATAGAGCATCAGCAACGACGTTCTCTTTTCCCTGTTTGTACTTGATTACGTATGGGAACGTCTCTATTAATTCCATCCATCGAGCATGCCTCCTATTCAACTTCTGTTGACCCTTCAGATGTTTCAAGGACTCGTGATCAGTGTGTATCACGAACTCTTTGGGCCATAAGTAATGTCGCCAAGTCTCGAGTGCTCAAACCAAGGCATACAGTTCCTTGTCGTAAGTTGGATAGTTCGTGACTCCTCCCAACTTCTCACTGAAGTAGGCAATCGGCCTACCTTCTTGCATCAAAACAGCTCATATACCTGAACCGGATGCAGCACACTCGATCTCAAAAGACTTAGCAAAATTTGGCAGGGCTAGTAGTGGAGCGTTCGTCAGTTTTTCTTTCAAGGTTTTGAAGGCCGTCTCTTATTCCTGTTCCCACTTGAATCCAATATTCTTCTTGATTACCTCGGTCAAAGGGGCGGCTATAGTACTAAAGTTCGGTACAAACCGGTGATAGAAGCTTGCCAAGCCGTGGAAGCTTCGGACTGCGCTCACATTTTTGGGGCTGTCCCATTTTCTAATTGCCCTCACTTTCTCTTCATCGACCTGTATCCCCTGGGAACTAACAACAAAACCAAGGAAAGCCAATTTCTCGGTGCCAAAGTTGCACTTTTGAATGTTAGCAAATAAGTGTTCCTTTCTAAGTACAAGCAACACATCCTTCAAGTGCTTTATATGTTCTTTCAAACTTTTGCTATATATTAGGATATCATCAAAGTACAGAACAACAAATTTTCCAATAAAAGCACGTAGAACATGATTTATTACCCTCATAAATGTGCTTGGTGCATTAGTGAGCCCAAATGGCATAACAAACCACTCATACAAACTATGTTTAGTTTTAAATGCCGTTTTCCACTCGTCTCCCTTTTTCATTCGAATCTGATGGTACCCACTTTTTAAATCAATTTTTGAAAATATTGTGGAACCATATAATTCATCTAACATGTCGTCAAGTCTAGGGATGGGATGTCGATATTTCACCGTAATGTTGTTTAGTGAATGACAGTCTACGCACATCCTCCACGAGCCATCTTTCTTTGGTAATAGCAATACCGGAACTGCACAAGGACTCATACTTTCTCTCACATGTCCCTTTGCTAGTAGTTCATCCACTTGCCTTTGCATCTCTTTAGTCTCTTCGGGGTTACTTCGGTATGTAGGACGGTTTGGTATTGAGGATTCTAGAACAAAGTCGATACAGTGTTCTATGCCTCGAACGGGCAGCAATCCAGGTGGTGTCTCCTCAAGAAACATGTCTCCAAACTCCTGCAATAAAGAGACAATTAATGGATCAGTAGTATCAGGAATAGATGGAATATTAAGAAATACATCATGAAATAGTAATAGAACCACAGGCCGTCTTGCGAGCAAGGCCCGTTTGACTTCACTAGCCCTACAAAGGGCGACGGTTTTTATCCCTTTAGGGACCGCCGTGACTGTTTGATACGAAATTGAGTAGTCCGAATAAAGAAAACGAAGCAAGGATCGACGTAAATGGCCTTACGACGTGTCATGCACATACGACGGCATTTTTAGGCGAGAAAACGGACATAAGACGTAAAAGGAATGTCCAACCTGTCGGAAAATGTCCAACCTGCTGGAAAATGTCCAACCGGCTGGAAAATATCCAACATGCCGGAAAAAGTCACGCCTGCCGAAAAATGCCGAGCACTGCCGTAGAACTCAGGTATGTCGCCCGACACGGCCGTCTGCGTACTCGTCCGGAAATGCCAAAGTCATCGCCCACGAGGACTCGACCGTGTCATCACGCGGCCGAGTCGAACTCTTGGATAAGCCAAAACCGATCGCGGGCGCTTTGGCCGTGTTCGGAGACACGGTCGAGTCAATGCTGAACGTCCTTGTCGCGCCGCGCCCGTGCCGAGTCACTGTCAGATAAGTCACTGTCGGACGTCCTTATCGCACTGTGTCCGTGCCGAGTCAATGTCGGACAAGTCACTGTCGGACGTCCTTGTCGCGCCGCGACCGTGTCAAGCAGACACGGTCGAGTCACTGCCGACCAGATGCGCACCGCGGCCGTGTCAAGTGACACGGCCCGTGTCCTGCCGGCAGATTACTCTTTTTTATAGCTTTCTTTTTGTGTGTTTGTCTTTTCTTTGTTTTTTACTCATTTTAGGGATTGTGTTTCCCCTAAAATTATGATTGTTGTTGCTTTTGTATTTTATTGTTGATTTGTTTTGATTATTCAAAGATTTTATAAATCTTTGAATTGTTTTTATTTTATTTTGGGAAGACTTGAAAGTTTCCTATATATAGTCTTGTGTAAGCATTGTAACAACCATTGTATGTTGAGAAATAAGAATACACTTTGTGTTTTTCTTGGTGAATGCTTTTCATCGAAACTCGATTTTTATTCGACGCGTTTTCGAGTATTAAAATAATCGATTCTCAATAGGTCTTGAGGAAAGATTACCTTATCAAACTATAGGTCTAGTTTGATAAATCATTCATATTGTTCTTGTTTACGTAAGCCGAATTGCCCTACTTTCGGTTATTTCTTCCGAGTGTTACACATATTCGAGTGTTGTCAGGATCAACAATATTTTCGTTGCATTACATATGAGTTTACGTCTATCTTTAATACGTAATTTGTATCATAAGTTGTATCGAAGCCCAAGGTCATCTCCTTGGGTGATTTATTCAACGATTGCTTGTCGAAGAAAATATCTATTGATTCTTGTCATCGGAAACCACACCTGAATTTCTTAATTCAGTAAAGGTTCTTGATCTTTCAACAAAATAGAGTTCAACGATATTTATCTCTTAGAGATATTACGCGATGCATTACACAGCGTACCAGAGTTCATGGGACATTCCTATCCAGAAGCAGGTGTTGATTGGCTCCACGTTTGTGAGGAGTTTTTCAACCACAATTCAATTCCAGTAGACCGCCGAGTCTTATTGGCGACGAAACGCCTTCGTGGTCGCGCCTCGACCTGGTGGCAGAAATTGAAAACCAGCCATTTACACCAAGGTAAACCCAAACTAAGAGACTGGAACAAATTCATAAAACACTTTACTCGGAAGTTCATCCCCACAAATTCTCACCGCCACGATCCACCAAAGGCACCACACCGGAAATTGTAGAAGTTCAGCACCACCCCGCCACCGACATTCAATCTAAGGTTTTTCACCCTCGAAGAATTTCCAGCAAAGCCGTTTTTCAATGAAGACGATGTCCCTACCACCATTTTCAATGAAGTAGACTAGACATAGGTTTCAACGGCGCCATACAATGAAGAAGATGAGTTGAGCCGTGTTTCCCTAATTGACGGACCTGGGTCTTACTATTTTGAGCATGGACCAGTTGGTTGTGTTGGCCAATTTGACCAAGACGGACCAACTTATGTTAATGGTGAGGAACTTTTTAGTGTCATGGAAATCGGACTGGATTATGAAGCGCCACCAATATATTATACCGAACTAATTGACGAAGAAGAGCCCATAATTGATTCCGTGTTTCCCATTTTTGATGGTGATCTCGACGTGAAATCATTAATACTTCCCATTTTTGATGTTGTGCCCGACGACGATCCATATCTCGATGAAAGTTGTTTTGAAGATTTTCGTCCAATTAATGATGCAGACTACAATGAGGTGTTTTCGGTTCTTGATCCGGAGCAAGAAGATGTTATGATTCTGGAACATCTATATCTTGAGCCTTACCAATATTTTGATATGAAAGTCGACGACGAAGTATTTTTCCCAGGTCTTGAAGTGGCATCCGATGAAGAGCGACCTATTATTACTGTCGTGCTTCCCATTTCAGATGTCTGGTTATATGATGATTCATATCGTGATATCGGTATTACCTCGTAGAATAATAATTATTATTTCATTAATAATGATAGTTATTTTATTGGTGATTCTCGAGGGCCCCCCACTACATATCGTCTCAAGATTTTGGGCCATGTACGTACTGCGGACATTTTCGAGATCAAGTACTTAGAGGCCTTAATTAATTATCTTGATGACGAAGGGATTTCGGAATTGAGGACAATTCCCTTTAAAGGGGGAGGGAATGATACGAAATTGAGTAGTCCGAATAAAGAAACGAAATAAGGATCGACATAAATGGCCTTACGACGAGTCATGCACATACGGCGACATTTTTAGGCGAGAAAACGGACATAAGACGTAAAAGGAATGTCGACACAGCCGGAAAATATCCAACTGCCGGAAAATGTCCAACCGTAGGAAAATATCCAACTCTTTGGAAAAAGTCACGCCTTAGGAAAATGCGAAACCTTGCCATGAACTCGGCCGTGTCGTCCGACATGGCCCGTGATGTACTCGTCTGGAAATGCCAAAGTCACTGCCCACAGGACTCGACTGTGTCATCTGGCACGGCCGAGTCAAACTCTTCTCGATAAGCCAAAACTGACTGCCCAGATGCCCGACCGTGTTCCAGGACACGATCGAGTCAATGCCGAACGTCCTTGTCGCGCCGCGCCGTGCGAGTCGCATCGGGACGTCCTTGTCGCGCCCGCGCCCGTGCGAGTCAGCATCGGGACGTCCTTGTCGCGCGCGACCGTGTCAAGCGACACGGTCGAGTCACTTATGCGCGCTGGCCGTGTCAGCGACACGGCCGTGTCTCTTGTGATTACTCTTTTTTATAGCTTTCTTTTTGTGTTTTTGTCCTTTCTTTGTTTTTTACTCATTTTAGGGATTGTGTTTCCCCTAAAATTATGATTGTTGTTCCATTTGTATTTTATTGTTGATTTGTTTTGATTATTCAAAGATTTTATAAATCTTTGAATTGTTTTTCTTTTATTTTGGGAAGACTTGAAAGTTTCCTATATATAGTCTTGTGTAAGAATTGTAACAACCATTGTATGTTGAGAAATAAGAATACACTTTGTGTTTTTCTTGGTGAATGCTTTTCATCGAAACTCGATTTTTATTCGACGCGTTTTCGAGTATTAATCTAATCGATTCTCAATAGGTCTTGAGGAAAGATTACCTTATAAAACTATAGGTCTAGTTTGATAAATCATTCATATTGTTCTTGTTTACGTAAGCCGAATTGCCCTACTTTCGGTTATTTCTTACGAGCGTTACACATATTCGAGTGTTGTGAGGATCAACAATATTTCCGCTGTCCTTTGTCAGACTCTGCTTTACAGTTAGAAGGGTGTTGCAGGTGGGTGTTCTCTTCCGCTGTTTCCCAGGAGCAGTCCTCGCTCAGGCAACGGGCCAAGCTAGCGTGGCTCAAGGATGGGGACCAGTGTTCTGCTTTCTTCTTCCGGAGGGTTGCCTCAAGGAGGGCTCGTTCGCGGTTTTTTAGGCTGGTTTCTGAGGCTGGCATTGAGCTGTCTGATCCTGTTCTCATTCGGGATGAGGTAGTTGGGTTCTATGAGAGGTTATTGGGTTCTTCGGATCGGGTTCAGCCTATATCGTACAATCAGGTGAGACCCTTTGTCTCTTCTTCTCTTCCTCCTGATGTTGCGTTACATATGATCAGACCGGTTTCTGATGAGGAGGTTCGTTCTGTTTTCTTTGGGTTCGATATGAATTCGGCCCCAGGCCCTGATGGGTTCAATGCCGCTTTTTATCGACGTGCCTGGCCGATTGTTGGGGGTGAGATTACTTACGCTATTAAACATTTTTTCTCCTCGGGTCAATTCGTCAGGCAGATCAATACTACCCTTATATCTCTTGTTCCTAAAGTTGCTTTGCCGAGGAGCATGTCTGACTTTAGACCGATTTCTTGTTGTAACCTTTTATATAAGGCTATTTCTAAGATTATGGTCCATCGTATGCGTGATAGCCTTGATTCCTTGATTGATCCAGCTCAGACAGCTTTTATTCCTGGGAGAAGGATTAGTGATAATATCCTTCTCGCCCAGGAGCTTCTTCATGGTTATGGGCAAAGAGGGATGCCGAGTCGGTGTGTCTTTAAGGTTGATCTTATGAAAGCTTACGACACTGTTGAATGGGATTTTGTTTTGATTGCTCTGCAATGTATGGGGTTCCACCAGACGTTTATTGCTTGGGTCAGGGAGTGTATCACCACTCCGGCTTACTCGATCTCCTTGAATGGAGATGCTGAGGGTATCTTTAGGGGCCGTAGGGGGCTGAGGCAGGGTGACCCTATCTCTCCGTATCTGTTTGTTATTGTTATGGAGGTCCTCCATGGTATTATCGCCCATGAGATCGCTCAGACTCCGGGGTTCAGATTCCACTGGAAGTGTATGGCAACACGCACCTTCATGCTTGCTTTTGCCGATGACCTCCTCCTTTTCTGTAATCCTGATGTTGTCTCTGTCGGTGTTCAAGAAAAGTATTGAGATCTTTGCTTCCCTTTCTCGGCTCCGGCCAACCCGAGTAAGAGTAATATCTTTCTATCGGCTAGTGCTCAGTGCGGGGGCGGTTCCAGCGGCTTGTTAGGGTTTCACTAGGTCGACTTCCTGTGAGGTATTTGGGAGTTCCCTTGATTACTTCAAAGCTGACAATTGCTATGTGTTCCCCTTTGATTGATTCGATTGATGGTCGTCTGAGTTCGTGGGCTAGTACTGCTCTTTCCATGGCAGGTCGGTGCCAGCTTATTCGCTCTGTCTTATCTTCTTTACATATTTATTGGGCTGGTAGTTTTATTTTGCCTAAGGGCGTTCTCTCTTTGATTGAGAAACGTATCAGGCGGTTCCTCTGGCGAGGTTCTCATGATTCGGGCCTGGCCAAGGTGGCCTGGGCTAAGGTTTGCTTGGATGTGGATTGTGGGGGCCGTGGCATCATTCCGTTGAGGCTCCAGAATCAGGCGCTGATGGCTCGTCATATCAGGCTCTTATCACGGGCTCTAATCGCTCTGTGCAGGTTAATTGGGTTCGGACTTTTAAGTTGCAGCAGTGTTCTTTTTGGGACCTTAGTGTTTCTCCTGCTTCAGCTTGGTATTGGCGTCAGCTTCTGAAACTGCGTCCCCTTGTTATGGGAGCATTTCAGTATTCCATTGGAGATGGCTCATCCTTCTTCTTGTGGTCGGACCCCTGGCATTCTATGGGTGTGATTAGGCATTCTGTTCCTAGAGCTCCTCTGTGGTCCGGCATCGACGTGGGTGCTAGGCTTGATTCGGTTATTGTTGAGGGTTCTTGGGAGTGGCCGGTGGCGGATAGGCCCGAGCTTTTGCAGATTACTTCGCTTTGCCACATATTAATGGGGGTCGGGATCGCGTTTATGGAGACCGCTTAGTTCGGGATTTTTCATCCTCTTCTGCTCTTCGGTTCCTCGAGGTTATTCGCCCCCTGTTCCTTGGGCTCCGCTCTTGCACGGACCAGGAAAGATCCCGAGACACTCTTTCATCCTCTGGTTGGCTATTCAGAGCGATTATCGACTATGGATAAGCCTTGGCTTCAGCATATTGATGGGATTTGTGTTCTTTGTGGTATGGCGGTAGAGACGCACTCCCACCTTTTCTTTCAGTGCCCTTATTCTAGGAGGTGTATTTCTATTGCTAGGAGGGCCGTTCGCTTTCGTTGGCCCCATTCAGTGTGGAGCTCGGGGTATTGTGGGTCGCTAGAAGGTGGAGAGGTAAGCACGTGGTCAACGTGGCTTACCGTATTCTTCTTCTTTGCGTTGGTCTATTTGATTTGGCAGGAGAGGAACGAGAGGAGGTTTGGCCAGAGCCGTCGAGATCCTCATTCGGTTACTTTCCAGGGGATAGGTCTTGTTCGTGATATTATCTCTCATAGATGGCCCGCTCGTTCTCTATCTACTTTGGCTCTTCGTCGTATTTGGAGGATAGCTTGGTAGTTCCTCTTTTGTCTGTATCTTTCTAGGCTTTGTAGCTTTGGTAGCCATTTGTTCGTAGGCTTAGTTTTCCTTCTTTTGCTCTTTGTTCGTTGTTTGGTGCACCATTCTATATGGTTGTCGGGTATTGGCCAGCCTCTCTTGGCCACTCTTATTTTATTTATGCAATTGACTTTTCCCAAAAAAAAAAAA
Source organism: Orobanche coerulescens (assembly GCA_033398695.1). NCBI lineage: Eukaryota > Viridiplantae > Streptophyta > Magnoliopsida > Lamiales > Orobanchaceae > Orobanche > Orobanche coerulescens. The sequence continues at coordinate 10,895 of JAWKAU010000787.1, forward strand.
AACAATATTTCCGCTGCATTACATACGAGTTTACGTCCATCTTTAATACGTAATTCGTATCACTGCTTTCTTTTCCTTCTCCTTTTTTTCGCTCTCTCAGTGCTTGTTTTAATATCCTCTGATCTTCAAGGATTTTCTTAGGGGTCATAGGTGATAGGTTGAATTTCTTCTTCCCATAAATGAAGGAATACTTGTTCGAAAACCCATCATTAGTAACTTTGTGGTCGTACTGCCATGGTCTTCCTTAAAGGATCTGGGTGGCATGCATAGGGGCGACGTCGCAAACTACTTCGTCCTCATATCTACCTATCTTAAAGGTCACGGTGCATCTACTCACTACTTTCAGTTCTCCAGCATTATTCATCCACATCAACTTATATGGTTTAGGGTGTCTTTCGGTTTTAAGTTATAGTTTCTGCACCAAGACTGTGCTAACGACATTGACACAACTACCCCCTTCTATGATCATACTACAGAGGTTCTCCTTAATGTAGCACCTACACTGAAACAAGTTCTCCCTCTGGCTATCCCCATCTTCCACTACCTTAGCTGACAAGGACATTCTAAGCACTACATTAATCTTCCCTTCTAAGATCTCTTCATTACATTCTTCTATATCTTCTCCACTATCCTCATTCTTAATCTCTTCTTCACCCTCACTTTCAGTCGCTATTTCCCCTGACTTAATGACTACAGCTCGCTTATTTGGTCAGTTTGGGGCTATGTGACCTATACCTTGACACCTATAGCATCGGATCTCATGTGTCCTAGCTGTCTGGACCGTAGTGACCAACGATTTTGGGTCTTCCTTATGGTTAGTGGGCTGTCTCGGTTTCCATGGGATACTAGGAGTGGGGGTCTTCCTAGTTTGACGCCTCCGAACTTGGGTTTCTATTTTCCTAGCCGTGTGCACCATTTCTTCTAAGTCATGCATAGTCATGAGCTCTAATTGGTCTCTAATCTCAACATTAAGTCCGGCTAAGAACCTAGTCATGGTACTATCGTGGTCCTCCTCTATACGACATCTAATCAGTCCTGTTTCCATCTCCTTATAGTAATCATCTACTGACTTAGTCCCTTGCCTTAAAGTTTGGAGACTATACCTAAGGTCCCTCATGTAATCGCTCGGAACAAACCGTTCCTTCATCACTCACTTCAGTTCTTCCCATGTATCTATAGGTTTTCCCCACGTCGATGCTTAAGTTGAACTACATGATCCCACCATACAAGAGCATACCCGGTGAACTCTACAGTGGCTATCTTAACCTTCTTAAGATCAGAAAAATTTCGACAATCAAATTGTCCCTCGACCTTCCTAACCCATTCAAAATAAGTTTCGGGATCAGATTTGCCTTCAAAAGGTGGTATGGAGAACTTAACACTACTTAAGTAATCGTCTACCCGTACTCGTTGTTCTCTAGGTTCTTTACATCCTCAAAGTACTCGTCATATTCATCTTCCGGATAGTATTAGGGTGGTGGAGGGGCTGCCCTAACTCTATCCCTTCCTCTACCTCTATATCGTGAATCCCTTCCTCCCATCGTGGGTTCTCTCTCTCGATCCTCCCTATTTCTAATAGTAGGTTTGGGAGTTTGTGACATTCTATGGGATTTCAGCTCTTCTCTCATTTCCAACATCATGTTTTCCATCCTTCGTATGTAGGATGTCAGGTCCTCGAGTTGGAATTGCACGTCACGGAAGCTTTGGAATTTATTAGTAACTGGGTCGTCGCTTAAGACCTCTTCTTCATCTACGGGATCCTTCCCAGCTCGTCTAGGGGCTGGAGTTTCTCCATCCTTCGAGTTTCTTGATCTTGTCATCATGGTACTAAGTGATTCGAAACAGGAAGCAAGTATCGAATAACTTACTTAAAACACAACAACTTAACTCCAATGCGAATCACAAAATTATTTATTGATGCGGATTCTCACTTTTGATGCGAATTCTCTATCGGTGCAATGAGAAGGCTGTTTGTGGCCAGGCGATCGGCAAGAAGCTGTCGAGGCGATAACAACATTCGCTCTGGCAATAACACTGGCGAGCAGTATGCGCGCGCGATGAAGACGGCAGCTCGATACAGCAACAAGATAGGAACTTGGCCGAATGGAAATGACTCGAAATAGGTAACCTCCAAATAGCGACACTCGAAACAGCAAACTTCGGTCAGATGCTAACAAAAACAAAAAACAAGTTCGAACAATCGAACAACACTTGAAGCGAAATTTTGATTAAGTACAACACCGATGCGAATTCTCACTTGTGATGCGAATTCTCTATCGGTACAGCGGAACGCTGTTTTGAAGAGCGGAAGCGAGTAGCAAGGAACTGTCAGGAACTGACAACAACAGTTCGCTACAGCAATAATACTGGCGAGCAGTATGCGCGCGCGATGAAGATGGCAAATCGATACAGCAACAAGACAGGAACTTTGACAAATGTAGAAGACTTGATATAGGCCACCTCCAAACAGCGACACTCGAAAAAGCACGTTCTGGGCGTATGCAAATTGAAAACAGGAAAACAAGTTCGAAGAATCGAACAACACTTGATGCGAACTACCGAACAAGTATGAAACTGTATCGAAAACAAACAGAATATCGAAATAGGACAGAAACAGTTGTTTTATCGAATTAGACCTATAATTCGATAAAGTGATTTCTCATCAAGACCTATTGAGAATCAATCAGATTAAGATTCGAAAACGCGTCGAATATTAATCAAAGTTTGAAGGAAACTCGTCCAACACTTAAACAATACACAAGGTATGTTGTTTTTATCATTCCAAATCAATCCCTTCATTACAACTCCATCAACCCTATTTATAGGCAAAAGTAGCCTGACAAGATAATCTAAACTAATATAAGCTGGTCTTTTAAAATAAGGAAAAGAAAATACAAGGTTCCCCATGTCACTTGCAAACAAAAGTAAAAGATGGGTTTTGTCTTCAAGGTGATAGCCGCCCTTCATGTTGCCGAGAATCCTGCTACTTTAATAATAAAGAAAGTGCTAAAGTTCTTTTTTATTCTTTTGCCTTCACTACTTGGACCCCTTCCCCAAGGTGCAAGTTGCCTATGTTTGATTTACTCCACGTCCGGTTATCAAGGTAACTCCGGGACTCATATCCGTTTTCTCGCCTAAGTACGTTGGAGTATGGTCGAGGTGTTTTACGTCAATCCTTACTTCGTCTTCTTCACTTGGAGTAGTCGGTTTCGTATCATTACCTCCATCTTTAAAAGGAATTATCCTCAATTCCGCAATCCCATTGTCGTCAAGATAAGGAGATAGATCACCTATGTTGAAAGTAGCATGCACTCCATAATCACCTGGAAGTTCTATCTTGTAAGTGTTGTCGTTCAGCTTCGCAACTATTTTAAATGGTCCCTCAGGTCATGGCATTAACTTGTTCTTACACTTACTCGGGAATCGTTCTTTCCTCAAATGCACCCAAACTAAATCTCCAACCTCGAATAATCTCGATTTTCTTTGCTTGTTCGACTTCCTTTTGTACGTCTCGTTTATCTCCTTGATTCGTTCACGCACCTGTTCGTGTAATTTCATCATTGATTTCAGTTTTGACTCTGCATCCTTATGCACCAATTCGTCACTCGGTAGTGGAATTAGATCGAGCGGTATGTGAGGATTCAGTCCGTAAACTACTTCAAATGGAGAGTGTGCCGTGGCATGAGTAGGAGAATGATTATAAGCAAACTCCGCATGCGCTAGTTTTAGATCCCAGTCTTTTTGTGTTTTGATTACCAAGCCTCACAACAGTGTTCCCAGGGTTCGATTAGTCACTTCAGTTTGACCGTCGGTTTGGGGGTGGTGTGAAGTGCTAAACAAGAGTTTTGTTCCCACCTTCCTCCATAGGGTGTTCCAAAAGTAGCTAAGAAATTTGGAGTCTCGATCGGAAATAATAGTTTTCGGAATCCCATGTAAACGTACCACCTCCCGAAAATATAAGTCGGCCACATTGCTTGCATCGTCTGTCTTGTGGCACGCTACAAAATGAACCATTTTCGAAAAACGGTCTACGACTACCATAATCACATCCCTCCCTCGTTGAGTATGAGGTAAAGCCATAATAAAACCCATCGAGACATCTTCCCATGGCCTCTCTGGAATCGGTAAAGGTGTGTAGACTCCTCGTTTGAACGAACTCTTCGCAACATGGCATGTCACACATTTACTAATTATATTATTAACATCCCCCTGCATCCTTGGCCAATAAAAATATTCCTTAAGCACATCTAATGTCTTAGCCGAACCAAAGTGGCCAGCCAAACCTCCCCCTTGAGCCTCTCGAACCAGCAATTCTCGAACCGTGTGCTTGGGTAGACAAAGACGATTTTTCTTAAAAAGGAAGCCTTCCTGGATCGAAAATTCTCCCATCGGTCCAGATTTGCAAAGGGCGAAGGTCTCGTCAAAATCCGTATCACCGTCGTAATACTCCTTCACTGTCTCGAATCTAAGCAAACGAACATCAAGAGTAGAGAGTAAGGCATAACGCCTAGACAATGCATCTGCTACAATATTGCTCTTGCCATCCTTATACTTTGATGAGAAGTGAACTGATTGTAAGAATTCCACCCACTTCGCGTGCCTGGGACTTAACTTGTGATGTCCGTTAATAAACTTCAAGGATTCATGGTCCGAATGTATGATGAAATGCTTCGGCCGAAGATAGTGACTCCAATGATCTAGAGCCCTCACAATAGACCACTTTCCTTTAATACGTACAATAATTGAGACGAGCACCATTTAACTTTTCTGAGAAATAAGCAATAGGCCACTTTCCTTGAATAAGAACCGCCCCAATGCCAACTCCGCTAGCATCACATTCCACCTCGAACGGTTGCGAAAAATCGGGTAATGCTAAGATTGGTGCTTCGCATAACTTTGCCTTCAAATTTGCGAACGACTCCTGGGCAGCCCGACTCCAATTAAACGTACCTTTCTTCAAAAACTCGGTTATTGGGCTTGCAAGGGTGCTGAAATCTCGAATGAATCTTCGGTAAAATGAAGCCAGTCCGTGGAACGATCTAACCTCCGTCACCGTAGTGGGCACTGGTCATGACTTAATTGCTTCGATCTTGGCTTGATCGACGGACACTCCATCCTTTGAAACAACATAGCCAAGAAAGACTATACTCTCGACCAAGAATGAGCACTTCTCCTTTTTTCCATACAGCCTTTGGTCCCTTAGGGTTATGAAGACTCGTCTCAAGTGTTCGAAATGTTCTTGCAACGATCGGCTGTAAATCAAAATATCATCTAAGTATACAACCACAAATTTCTCTAAAAATGGCTTAAGTACCTCATTCATCAATCGCATGAAAGTACTCGGCGCATTTGTAAGGCCGAACGGCATAACGGTCCATTCATACAGTCCGTGTTTAGTTTTGAAGGTCGTCTTCCACTCATCTCCTTCTCGCATCCAGATTTGGTGATAACCACTTCGTAGATCAACTTTTGAAAAGATCATTGATCCGTGTAATTCGTCCAACATGTCATCAAGCCTCGGAATCGGAAATCGATACTTGATGGTTATATTGTTCACATCTCGACTGTCAATACACATTCGCCAAGATCCGTCCTTCTTAGGAACTAGTAATACCGGAACCGCACAAGGACTTAGGCTTTCTCGAACATACCCACGATTCATTAGTTCTTCGATTTAGTTTTGTAATTCCTTCGTCTCCTTAGGATTACATCTATAAGCAGCTTTGTTAGGGAGCGACGCACCCGATATGAGGTCGATCTGATGTTCAATCCCACGAATAGGTGGCAAACCCGACGGTAATTCTTCGGGAAAAACATCCGCAAATTCGTGCAATAAGGCATCCATCCTCTCGCAACAGCATTTCCAGTTTTCGGTTAGTCACTTCAGTTTGTCCGTCTGTATGAGGATGATGCGAAGTACTAAACAAAAGCTTGGTTCCCACCTTCCTCCACAATGTGTTCCAAAAGTAGCTTAGAAACTTCGAGTCCCTGTCCGAAATAATAGTTTTTGGAACTCCATGTAATCGTACCACCTCTCGGAAATACAAGTCAGCAACATTACTCGCATCATCGGTTTTGTGACAAGAAATAAAATGAGCCATCTTTGAAAAACGATCGATAACAACCATAATCGCATCCTCACCTCGTTGGGTTCGAGGCAAAGCAACAATGAAATCCATCGAGACATCTTCCCATGGCCTCTTCGGAATCGGTAAAGGTGTGTAGACTCCTGGTTTGAACGAACTCTTCGCAACATGGCATGTCACACATTTACTAATTATATTATTAACATCCCCCTGCATCCTTGGCCAATAAAAATGTTTCTTAAGCACATCCAATGTCTTGGCCGAACCAAAGTGGCCAGCCAAACCTCCCCCGTGAGCCTCTCGAACCAGCAATTCTCGAACTATGTGCTTGGGTAGGCAAAGACGATTTCCCTTAAAAAGGAAGCCTTCCTGTATCGAAAATCCGCATCACCGTCGTAATATTCCTTCACTGTATCTAATCCAAGCAAACGAACATCAAGAGTAGAGAGTAAGGCATAACGCCTAGACAATGCATCTGCTACAATATTGCTCTTGCCATCCTTATACTTTGATGAGAAGTGAAATGATTGTAAGAATTCCACCCACTTCGCATGTCTGGGACTCAACTTGTGCTGCCCGTTAATATACTTCAATGATTCATGGTCCGAGTGTATGATAAAATGCTTTGGCCGAAGATAGTGACTCCAATGATCTAGGACCCTCACAATAGCATAAAACTCCTTATCGTATGTACAATAATTTAGACGAGCACCGTTTAACTTCTCGGAAAAATAAGCGATAGGTCGCTTTCACTGAATGAGAACCGCTACAATGCCAACTCCGCTAGCATCACAATCTACCTCGACGGTTGCGAAAAATCGGGTAATGCTAGATTGGTGCTTTGCACAACTTCGCCTTTAAATTTGCAAACGATTCCTGAGCAGCCCGGCTCCAACTAAACGTACCCTTCTTCAAACATTCGGTTATTGGACTTGCAATGGTACTGAAATCTCGAATGAATCTTCGGTAAAATGAAGCCACTCCGTGGAACGATCCAACTTCCGTCACTGTAATGGGAACTGGCCAGGACTTAATCGCTTCGATCTTTGCTTGATCGACCGACACTCCATCCTTTGAAACAATATAGCCAAGAACGACTATACTTTAGACCAAAAAGGAGCACTTCTCCTTTTTTCCATACAGCTTCTGATACGAATTCTCGCTTGTGATGCGAATTCGCTATCGATACAGCGGAAGGCTTTTTGACGAGCGGAAGTTATTGGAAAGAAACTATCGGGAACTGGTAACAACAGTTCGCTACAGCGCTAACACGGGCTAGCAGCACGCACTCGCGACAGGAAAGGATGACGGCAACTCGTCTGAGAACAAGACAGAAACTTGGCCAAATGTAAAAGACTTGATGCAGGACACCCCCAAACAGCGGGGCTCGAAACAGCAAACTTCAGTCGGATGCTAATAGAAAATAGGAAACAAGTTCGAACAATCGAACAGTACTTGAAACGGAAATTTAATTAAGTACAACACTGTATCGAAAAACAAGAAGAATATCGAAACAGGACAGAAACAGTTGTTTTATCGAATTAGACCTATAATTCGATAAAGTGATTTCTTCTCAAGGCCTATTGAGAATCAATCAGATTAAGATTCGAAGATGCGTTGAATAATAATCAATGTTTTGATGAAAAGCATGCACGAGGGAAGACACAAAGTGTGTTCTTAATTCTTCAACATTCAATAATAATTCATTACAATTCTACTGCCACTATTTATAGGTAAAAGCAGCCTGACAAGATAAATTAAACTAATACAAGCTGAGCTTAAAATAAGAAAAGATAATAAAAAAGGTTTCTCATGTCACTTGTTGACAAAAGTAAAAGTTGGGTCTTTGTCTCCAAGTTGCTTGCTGACAGCCGCTTTTTTTTCTTCAACATGTTGCCAAGAATCCTGCTGCCCTTCTTAATAAAATATGCTGAAACTCTTTTATTCTCTTACCACTTGGGTCCCCTTCCCCCAAGATTACCTTTTGTTTAAGTTATTCCGATTCCAATTATCAAGGTAACTCCGTGCCTCGTTTCTATTTTCTCGCCTAAGTATGTTGGAGTGCGTTCGAGGTGTTTTACGTCAATTCTTACTTCGTCTTCTTCGCTTGGAGTAGTCGGTTTTGTATCATTCCCTCCTTCTTTAAAAGGAATTGTCCTCAATTCCGCAATCCCATTGTTGTCAAGGTAAGGGGATAGATCACCTACGTTGAAAGTAGCATGCACTCTGTAATCACCCGGAAGTTCTAACTTGTAAGCATTGTCATTCACCTTCGCAATTATTTTAAATGGTCCCTCAGCTCGTGGCATTAACTTGTTCTTACGCTTACTCGGAAATCGCTCTTTTCTCAAATGTATCCAAACTAAATCTCCAACCTCGAATACTCTTGGTTTTCTTTGCTTGCTCGACTTCCTTTTGTACGTCTCGTTTATTTCCTTGATTTGATCCCGCACCTATTTGTGTAATTTCTACATTGATTTTAGTTTCGACTCCGCATCCTTATGCACCAGTTCGTCACTTGGTAGTGGAATTAGATCTAGCAGTATGTAAGGATTCAGCCCGTAAACTACTTCAAATGGAGAGTGTGCCGTGGCATGAGTAGGAGATCGATTATAAGCAAACTCCGCATGTGCCAGTTTCAGATCCCAGTCCTTTTGTGTTTTGCTTACCAAGCCTCGCAACAGCGTCCCCAGTGTTCGATTAGTCACTTCAGTTTGTCCGTCTGTTTGAGGATGATGTGAAGTACTAAACAAAAGCTTGGTTCCCACCTTTCTCCACAATGTGTTCCAAAAGTAGATTAGAAACTTCGAGTCCCGGTCTGAAACAATAGTTTTTCGAACTCCATGTAATCGCACCACCTCCCGGAAATACAAGTCAGCAACATTACTCGCATCATCGGTTTTGTGACATGAAGCAAAATGAGCCATCTTTGAAAAATGATCGACAACCACCATAATAGCATCCTTACCTCGTTGGGTTCGAGGTAAAGCCACAATGAAATCCATTGAGACATCTTCCCATGGCCTCTCCGGTATCGGTAAAGGTGTGTATATTCCTTGTTTGAACGAACTCTTCGCAATATGGCATGTCACACACTTACTGATTATATTATGGACATCCCCCTGCATCCTTGGGCAATAAAAATGTTCTTTGAGCATATCCAAAGTCTTGGCCGAACCAAAGTGGCCAGCCAAACCCCCTCCGTGAGCCTCTCGAAGCAGCAATTCTCGAATCATGTGCCTGGGTAGGCAAAGATTATTTCCCTTAAAAAGAAAGCCCTCCTGTATCGAAAATTCTCCCATCGGCCCAGATTTGCAAAGGGCAAAGGTCTCGCAAAATCCGCATCACCGTCGTAATACTCCTTTACTGTCTCGAATCTAAGCAAACGAACGTCAAGAGTATAGAGCAAGGCATAACGCCTAGACAATGCATCTGCTACAACATTGCTCTTTCCATCCTTATACTTTGATGAGAAGTGAAACGATTGTAAGAATTCCACCCACTTCGCATGCCTGGGACTCAACTTGTGTTGCCCGTTAATATACTTCAAAGATTTATGGTCCGAGTGTATGATAAAATGTTTTGGCCGAAGATAGTGACTCCAATGATCTAGAGCCCTCACGATAGCATAAACCTCCTTTTCATACGTACAATAATTTAGATGAGCATCGTTTAACTTCTCGGAAAAATAAGCAATAGGTCGCTTTCCCTGAATGAGAACCGCTCCAATGCCAACTCCGCTAGCATCACATTCTACCTCGAACGGTTGCGAAAATTCGGGTAATGCCAAGATTGGTGCTTCGCACAACTTCGCCTTCAAATTTGCAAATGACTCCTGAGCAGCACGGCTCCAATTAAACCTGCCCTTCTTCAAACATTCGGTTATTGGGCTTGCAATGGTACTGAAATCTCGAATGAATCTTCGGTAAAATGAAGCCGGTCCGTGGAACGATCTAACTTCCGTCACTGTAGTGGGAACTGGCCAGGACTTAATTGCTTCGATCTTTGCTTGATCGATCGATACTCCATCCTTTGAAACAATATAGCCAAGAAAGACTATACTTTCGACCAAAAATGAGCATTTCTCTCTTTTTCCATACAACCTCTGGTTTCTAAGGGTTTCGAAGACTTGTCTCAAGTGCTCGAAATGTTAAGCAAGTTCGGATCGGGTTAGCAATGGGTTCGTATCGTGATGAGATATTATGTGATGTGATTCCAATGGATGCTTGTCACGTACATTGGGACGTCCTTGGTTATTTGATAGGGATGTTTTGCATCAGGGTAGGAGTAATGAATACGAGTTGCGAGATAAGGGCAAGAAGATCGTGTTGAAGCTGATGTCACCTCAAGCCGTTCGTTCCTTGAGTGCCAAACGAGGGGGAAAGCTGAACCTAACCATGTTCGCTAGCGAGAGGAAAATTGAACACGCTATTGAGGGTGGTGAGCATGTTTACATGCTGGTGATAAAAGAGAATAGAGATGATTTCATGGTAGAGAATAGTGCGGGTGGAGTGGCCGATTTATTACATGAATTCGCGGATGTCTTCCCCAAAGAATTATCATCGGGTTTGCCGCTAATTCATGGAATTGAGCATCAAATCGGCCTTATACTGGGTGCGCCTCTTCCTAATAAGGCTGCCTATAGGTGTAATCCCAAGGAAACGAAGGAACTTCAAAAACAGATTGAAGAATTAATGAGCCGCGGGTATGTTCGAGAAAGTTTGAGTCCTTGTGCGGTTCCTGATACGAAACCGACTACTCCAAGCAAAGAAGACGAAGTAAGAATTGACATAAAGCACCTCGACCATACTCCAACATACTTAGCGAGAAAACAGATAGGAGACACGGAGTTACCTTGATAGTCGGAATTGGAGTAACTTAAACAAAAGGCAACTTGCATCTTGGGGGGAAGAGGTCCAAGTGGTAAAGGAAAAACAATAAAAGAATTTTCAGCATTTTCTTTATTACATAAGCAGCAGGATTCTCGGCAGCATGCTTTGTGAAAGGCGGCTATCACCTTGGAGACAAAGCCCAGCTTTTACTTTTGTCAGCAAGTGACATGAGGAACCTTTTTATTATCTTTTCCTTATTTTAAGACCAGCTTGTAATAGTTTAAGATTATCTTGTCAGGCTCTTGTAAGGTTACTTTTGCCTATAAATAGTGGCGATGGAGTTGTAATGAAACATTATTGAATGTTGAAGAAATAAGAATACACTTTGTGTTTTTCCTTGGTGAATGCTTTTCATCAAAACTTGATTTTTATTCGACGCGTTTTCGAGTATTAATCTGATTGATTCTCAATAGGTCTTGAGAAGAAATCACTTTATCAAATTATAGGTCTAATTCGATAAAACAACTGTTTTCTGTCCTGTTTCGATATTCTTCTTGTTTCGATACAGGTTTGTACTTGTTCGGGTTTTCGCATCAAGAGCTGTTCAATCGTTCGAACTTGTTTCCTATTTTTATTAGCATCCGACCGAAGTTTGCTGTTTCGAGTGCTGCTGTTTGGAGGTTACCTATTTCGAGTCATTTCCATTCGTCTAGTTCCTGTCTTGTTGCTGTATTGAGCTGCCGTCATCATCGCGCGCTCATACCGCTAGTCAGTGTTATTCTTTGTGAATCGTTGCTATCGATTCTGACGATTTCTTCTTGATTCACGCTCGTCAAAACTGCCTTCCATTGTACCGTTAGAGAATTCGCATCACAAGTGAGAATTCGCATCATAAGTGGCATCGGAGCCCAAATTCTTGATCTTTGGCATTATGGATCTCAACGATGCTGATTTCTTGGCAAAACTTCGCGACGCATTGCGTGACGTATCAGAACAACGCGACCAGCGTTGGCAACCTAGGCGTGATGACTATGAACGACCCTCACGCCATGTCGAAGAGTTCAAGGTGAACGAGCTTCCGGAGTTCATTGGCGGGACAGACCCTGAAGTTTACCTGGAATGGTAACGTAAAATTGACCGCATGTTCGAGTTTAAAGACCTCGACGATGAGAAACGGTGCAAGTATGCAATTCCAAAGTTGGGGAAAGGCGCTTCGCTTTGGTACGAAGGAGTGAAAACACGAAGAACCCGTGCAGGGAAAAATAAGATCCGTTTGTGGGATTCGTTAAAAAGAAAACTTCGCAAAAGATATGTACCAACATCACATTGGTTGTCCTTGTACACGAAGATTGCAGATCTCATGCAAGGAAAGTTGAATGTCAGTGAATACATTGAGAAGTTTTAGAATATGACCTTAATGGGAGAAATAGAGGAGAATGAGGAGCAGAAGATGTCGCGATTCTTGCGTGGCTTGAACCGAAGCATATCTAACTCGGTGGAATTATATCCATACGATGACTTCGATACATTATGTGGGCTATGTGTGAAGTTGGAAGCTCAAAACAGGATGAAGTTGTATAAACCCGAATTTCCAGTCAAATTTGGAAACCCAAGTGTCGGTTCTTGATTCGATATCGGCATATCCAAATGAAGAAAACGAAGTAAGAATTGACGTAAGTAACGATACAACATTGTATGCACATGCACCTACGTACTTCGGTGAGAAAACGGACATGAAACTGATGCGATATTGACACCGCCAAATGAAGTAAACGAAGTAAGAATTGATGTAAGTGACGATACCACGTTGCATGCACATGCACCTTCGTACTTCGGTGAGAAAACAAATGCGGAAATGGGAACAATCTTAATAATCGGAACCGAGATAACTTAGACGTATCAAACATGCATATGTATGCATGTTCATGCATACAAAATCGGCCACATTAGGGGGAGATTTCGGCCGATTGTGATGGGAGATCCATGAAGGATCTTTGTCCCCTCTACTTTCAAGATTGCTTTCATTTTCAAAGTCCACCACAATAAAATCAAAGATAGAGATTTGGCTCACACCACACTTCACCAAATCGGCCGAACAAGGAGGAAGAAGATGCCAAGAAGTTGCTTTCATTTTCTATCCTTGTCAAAGTCTTAAGATGCCAAGAAGTTGCCTTCATTTTCTATCCTTGTCAAAGTCTTACAAAAGGATATCACATGGGAAAGATTTTATCTCCTCCTTTGAGCTACCCCACGGCCAAAATGCAAGGAAGAAGCCAAGCTTGTTGTTGTTTTCCTTTCTTTGTCAAAGTCTTGATAGATTAGTTTAATGTTTGCTTGTTTTTTAATTTGATTTTGTTTGATCTTGTTTGATCTTGTAAGGGCTATTTATAAGCCTCGTCTTCAACCTTTCAAGGACATCTTGTAGTTTAAAAACGAAATACACTTTGTATGTATTCTTGTTGAATGATTTTCAGCAACACCTTGATTATAATTCGACGCGTCTTCGAGTTGTAATTTAATCGATTCTCAATAGGTCTTGAGGAGAGATTGCCTTATCAAACTATAGGTCTAGTTTGATAAATCACTTTCATATTATTCTTGTTTACGTAAGCCGAATTGCCCTACTTTCGGTTAATTCTTACGAGTGTTACACATATCGAGTGTTGTGAGGTTAAAAGATATTTCCGCTGCATTACCGGCGAATTTACGTCCAACTTAATACGTAATCCGTATCATTAGTGGCATCGGAGACCAAGGTTATTTCCTTGTCGAAATTCTCTTGGCGATTTTCTTGTTGAAACTATCTTATCATGGATTTTTCTGACGATTTCATGGATAAACTCCGTGAGGCACTACACAACTTACAAGAACCACGTTTTCAAGCTAGAAGAGGAGAATATGACGCACATTCACCGCGTCATGTAGATGAATTTAAAGTAAATGAACTTCCGGAATTTGTCGGAGGTACCAACCCCGAAGTCTACTTGGAGTGGGAGAGGAAGATTGAACGTATGTTCGACTTCAAGAACCTTAACGATGAGAAACGTTGCAAATATGTGATTCTCAAGTTAGGGAAGGGCGCTTCCTTATGGTTCTAGGGTGTGAAAACACAACGAGCTCGTGCGGGAAAGGAGAAGATCCGTTCTTGGGATTCTTTGAAGAAAAAACTATGTAAAAGGTATATCCCGACATCACATCGGTTAACTTTGTACCAAAAGAGTGCCGAGTTCGGACAAGGGAAACTAAGTGTGGGAGAATACATTGAAGAATTTGAAGGCTTGGCCTTAATGGGAGAACTCGAAGAAAATGAAGAACAAAGAATGTCACGTTTCTTACGTGGCCTAAACCGAAACATTGCAAATACGGTGGAATTATACCCCTGCGGAGATTTTGACACTTTATGCGGACTATGCATAAAAATAGAAGCTCAAAACAAGTTGAAGTTTGCCAAACTCAAATTCCCATACAAATTCGGAAATACAAGTGCCGGCTCAAGTTCGACTACGAAACCTACCGTACCTTTTCAAGTCCTTACCCCGGCCCCGAAGGTTCCTCACGTACCCAAAGAAACGAGCTTGACTAAAGTATGATGCTTTAAATGTCAAGGCTTTGGTCAATATCAAAATGCATGTCATAATAAACGGGTGGTCACATTAAGAGAAGCTCTTGCAGTCCGAGACGAACTTTTAGTCGAGGACGAGAAGGAAGGACTTGGTGACGTATTTAACATGGAGGCCGAGGAAGAGAACGAGGAATGCGAGACTTATGACGCTCCAGAATATGATACTGCTTTAGTGCTTCGAGCTCTACATACCAAAATCATTCCAAGTGATACGGAGCAAAGAGACCAAATCTTTTGTTCCAAATGCCGAGTCGGAGAAAAATGGTGTAGTTTGATAATAGACGGAGGGAGTTGCACAAATGTAGCTTCAAACGAGATGGTTACCAAACTCGGTCTAACTACTACGGCTCACCCGAGACCGTATGCTCTACATTGGCTCGATGATGGAAGTAAAGTGAAGATGTCAAGACAAGTACGGGTCAACTTAACTATGGGACCATACGGAGATAATGTGTTATGTGACGTACTCCCGATGGACGCATGCCACGTACTTTTGGGACGACCATGGATGTTCGACCGAGGTGTTTTACATCGAGGTCGGAGTAATGAATATGAATTACGTGACAAAGGAAAGAAGATTGTACTCAAACCAATGTCCCCGCAAGCTATCCGTTCGATGAGTTCTAGTCGGGTGGAGAAACCGAAACTCACTATGCTTGCTAGCGAAAGTGAAATGTAACATGCCATTAATGACGGGGAGCGAGTATATTTGGTGATGTTTAAAGAGACTTGGGACAAGAACATGGGAGTACAAAACGGAGGAGAGATAGATGTGTTATTACACGAATTTGAGGATGTCTTTCCCGAAGAATTACCGTTACCACCTATTCGTGGTATCGAACACCAAATCGATCTTATACCGGGAGCACCACTTCCTAAGAAAGACGTTTATAGATGTAATCCCGAGGAGACGAAGGAGTTACAAAGACAAGTCGAAGAACTTTTGCACCGCGGATATGTCCGGGAGAGTTTGAGTCCGTGTGAGGTTCCGGTCTTGCTTGTCCCTAAGAAAGATGGTTCTTGGCGAATGTGTGTGGATAGTCGGGCCGTGAAAAATATCACCGTCAAGTATCGATTTCCTATCCCGAGACTTGATGATATGTTAGACGAACTACATGGTTCGGTTGTCTTTTCAAAGGTTGATTTACGGAGTGGATATCATCAAATTCGAATGCGAGAAGGTGACGAGTGGAAGACGGCCTTCAAAACGAAAAATGGATTATATGAATGGACCGTTATGCCATTTGTTCTTACAAATGCACCAAGCACCTTCATGAGGTTGATGAACGAAGTGCTTAAACCATTTCTGGGGAAATTCGTGGTTGTATGTCTGGATGACATCTTGATCTATAGTCGATCACTACAAGAACATTTCGGACACTTAAGGCAAGTCTTCAAAACTTTGAGGGACCGAAAAATATATGGAAAAAAGGAGAAATGTTCATTCTTAGTCGAGAGTATAGTCTTTCTTGGCTATGTCGTCTCGAAGGACGAAGTGGCGGTTGATCACACAAAAATCGAAGCAATAAAATATTGGCCGACCCCTACGACTGTGACGGAAGTGAGGTCATTTCACGGACTTGCTTCTTTTTATCGGAGGTTTATTCTAGACTTTAGCACCATTTCAAGTCCGATTACGGAGTGTTTAAAAAAGGGACCATTTGTATGGAACGGGGCTGCCCAAGGAGCATTCGAAAAGTTAAAAGCCAAATTATGCAAAGCACCGATCCTAACGCTACCCGATTTTACTCAACCATTCGAAGTAGAATGTGATGCTAGTGGAGTTGGAATTGGAGCGATTCTTATTCAAGGTAAACGACCTATCGCTTACTTTTCGGAGAAATTGAACGGTGCTCGGTTTAATTATTGCACTTACGATAAAGAATTCTATGCTATCGTAAGGGCCCTGGATCATTGGAGTCATTACCTTCGGCAGAAACATTTTATTCTACACTCGGACCACGAATCATTGAAATACATTAACGGACAACACAAACTGAGTCCGAGGCATGCCAAGTGGGTAGAATTCCTACAATCGTTTCACTTTTCATCCAAGTACAAAGACGGTAAAAGCAATGTCGTTGCGGACGCGTTATCTAGAAGGTATGCTTTACTTTCTACTCTGGAGGTTCGGTTACTTGGTTTCGAAATGTTGAAGGAGTATTATGAAAATGATGCGGATTTTGGAGAAGTTTTTACTCATTGCAAATCTGGTCCGTTCGGGGAGTTGATGTTACAAGATGATTTCCTATTTAAAGGAAATAGACTATGTGTTCCAAAACATGCGGTTCGGGAATTGTTGGTCTGGGAGGCTCACGGAGGAGGCTTAGCAGGTCACTTTGGCACGGCTAAGACATTGGAAGTACTTAAAGAACATTTCTTTTGGCCAAAAATGCTAAAAGATGTTTACAATGTTTTAAGTAAATGTGTAACATGTCACATCGCAAAGAGTTCATTCAAACCGGGATTGTATATGCCTCTACCGACCCCAGAAAGACCGTGGGAGGATGTATCAGTGGATTTTATCATCGCTTTACCCCGTACTCAACGAGGTAAAGATGCTATTATGGTAGTTGTTGATCGTTTCTCAAAAATGGCTCATTTCGTGGCTTGCCACAAAACCGACGACGCAAGTAACGTGGCTGATTTATACTTCCTATAGGTGGTTCGTTTACATGGAGTTCCGAAGACTATTGTTTCGGATCGGGATTCAAAATTTCTTAGCTATTTTTGGAATACTTTGTGGAGGAAAGTGGGAACAAAGCTCTTGTTTAGCACTTCACACCATCCTCAAACAGATGGTCAAACCGAAGTTACAAATCGAACGCTAGGAACGTTGTTGCGAGGACTTGTGAATAAAACGCAAAAGGATTGGGACATGAAACTTGCTCATGCATGATACGAAGCCGAATACTCCAAGTGAAGAAGATGAAGTAAGAATTGACGTAAAACACCTCGATCGCACTACAACCTACTTAGGCGAGAAAACAGAAACGAGGCACGGAGTTACCTTGATAGTCGGAATTGGAGTAACTTAAACAAAAGACAAGCAGCACCTTGGGGAGGGGAAAAGGATCAAGTGGCAACTAAACAAATAAAAGAATGTTCAGCTTTCTCTTACAAAAGCAGCAGGATTCTTGGCAAAAAGGGCGGCTGTCAACAAACAACTTGGAGGCAAAGACCCAGCTTTTACTTTTGTCCACAAGTGACATGAGGAACCTTTTTATTATCTTTTATTGTTCTAAGCTCAACTTGTATTAGTTTAAATTATCTTGTCAGGCTGCTTTTGCCTATAAATAGTGGCAGTAGAGTTGTAATGAAAGATTATTGAATGTTGAAGAATTGAGAACACTTTGTGTTTTTCCCTGGTGAATGCTTTTCATCAAAACTTGGTTTTTATTCGACGCGTTTCGAATACTAATCTGATTGATCCTCAATAGGTCTTGAGGAGAAATCACTTTATCAAATTATAGGTCTAATTTGATAAAAACATCTGTTCATATCTTGTTTCGATATTCTGTTTATTTTTCGATAACTGTTGTATACTTGTCCGATATTTCGCATAAAGTGTTGTTCGATCCTTCGAACTTATTTCCTGTTCTAACTTTGTTTCCGTCCAAAACGTGCTGTTTCGAGTGTCGCTGCTTGGAGGTGACCTGTTTCGAGTCTTTTCATTTGGACCAAATTCCTGTCTTGTGGCTGTATCGAATCACCGCCTTCATCACTCGTCAGTATTGCTGCTATAGCGAGTTGTTGTCACCAGTTCCCGACAGTTTCTTGTCGATAGCTTCCGTTCATCAAAAGGCCTTCCGCTGTATCGAGAGCGAATTCGACTCCCAAGTGAGAATTCGTATCATAAGTGGTATCGGAGCGCCCAAGTTCTTGATCTTTGGCATTATGGATCTCAACGACGCTGATTTCTTGGCAAGACTTCGTGACGCCTTGCTGCGTGGCGTGCAACAACGCGACCAGCGTTGGCAACCTAGGCGTGGTGACTATGAACGACCCTCACGCCATGTCGAAGAATTCAAGGTGAACGAGCTGCCAGAGTTCGTTGGAGGGACACACCCTGAAGTTTACCTGGAATGGGAACGAAAAATTGATCGTATGTTCGAATTTAAAGACCTTGACGATGAGAAAAGGTGTAAGTATGCAATTCTCAAGTTGGGGAAAGGAGCTTCACTTTGGTACGAAGGAGTGAAAACACGAAGAGCTCAAATGCGGGAAAGAAAAGATCCGTTCGTGGGATTCGTTAAAAAGAAAACTTCGCAAAAGATATGTACCAGCATCACACCGGTTATCCTTGTACTGGAAGATAGCAGATCTCATGCAAGGAAAGTTAAATCTCAGTGAGTACATTGAGGAGTTTGAGAATCTAACCTTAATGGGAGAGATAGAGGAGAATGAGGAACAGAAGATGTCGCGATTCTTGCGTGGCTTAAACCGAAGCATAGCTAACTCGGTGGAACTGTATCCATACGAGGACTTCAATACATTATGTGGGTTATGTGTGAAGTTAGAAGCTCAGAACAGGATGAAGCTGTACAAACCTGAGTTTCCAGTCAAGTTTGGAAACCCAAGCGTCGGATCTAGTTCAGCGGTTAAGGCGACTGTACCGACTCCGGTTCCTGTTGCGATTCCTGCTAAGGCGACTGTACCCCACGTGCCGAAGGAGACGAGTTTGGCTAAAGTGAGATGTTTCAAATGTCAAGGATTCGGACATTATCAAAATGCTTGTCCAAACAAACGAGTGGTGACACTGAGAGAAGTTGTCACGATCCGAGATGAGTTGTTGGTTGAGGAAGAAAGATTAGGTGACGTATTTGATTTCGACATAAAGGACGAAGATGGAGAAGAATGCGAGACCTACGATGCTCCAAGCTATGACACAGCTTTAGTTCTGCGAACGCTACAGGCCAAAGTCAGACGAATGATTCGAACAATAAATCAAATATTTCACACGAAGTGTCGAGTGGGAAATAAATGGTGTAGTTTGATCGTTGATGGAGGGAGTTGCACCAACGTCGCTTCCAGCGAGATGGTGACTAAACTCGGGCTGACCACTACGGCTCACCCGAAACCTTACACTTTGCATTGGCTCGATGACAAAATAAGGGTAACTAAACAAGTGAGAATTGGACTAGCCATGGGTTCATATGAAGACAACGTATTATGTGATGTACTCCCGATGGATGCATGCCATGTACTGTTGGGGAGACCATGGATGTTTGATAGGGACGTTTTACACCGAGGAAGAAGCAATGAGTACGAGTTACGGGATAAGGGCAAGAAGATTGTGCTTAAACCAATGTCACCGCAAGCTATTCACTCTATGAGTTCTAGTAGGAGTGAAAACCCAAAACTGGCCATGTTTGCTAGCGAACGGGAGGTGGAACATGCTATTAATGATGGCAAGTGTGTGTACTTATTGGTTCTGAAGGAGACACGGAATGGTGACGTAGTTGTGCAGAACGAAAGGATGGATACCTTATCACGCGAATTTGCGGATGTTTTTCCCGAAGAATTACCGTCGGGTTTACCACCAATTCGCGGGATTGAACATCAGATCGACCTCATACCGGGTGTGTCGTTGCCTAACAAAGCTGCCTATAGATGTAATCCCGAGGAGACGAAGGAATTGCAAAACCAAATCGAGGAACTGATGGATCGTGGTTATGTTCGAGAAAGCCTAAGCCCTTGTGCGGTTCCGGTATTACTGGTTCCAAAGAAGGACGGATCTTGGAGGATGTGTATTGACAGTCGAGCTGTGAACAATATAACCATCAAGTATCGATTTCCGATTCCGAGGCTTGATGACATGTTGGACGAATTACACGGATCAGTGATCTTTTCAAAAGTTGATCTACGAAGTGGTTATCACCAGATTCGAATGCGAGAAGGAGATGAGTGGAAGACAGCCTTCAAAACTAAACACGGGCTGTATGAATGGACCGTTATGCCGTTCGGTCTTACAAATGCACCGAGTACTTTCATGCGCTTGATGAATGAGGTACTTAAGCCATTTTTAGGGAAATTTGTGGTTGTATACTTAGATGATATTTTGATCTACTGATCATTTGCAAGAACATTTCGAACACTTGAGGCAAGTCTTCAAAACCCTTAGAGACCGAAGTCGTATGGAAAAAGGAGAAGTGCTCATTTTTGGTCGAAAGTATAGTCTTTCTTGGCTATGTTGTTTCAAAGAATGGAGTGTCGGTCGATCAAGCGAAGATCGAAGCAATTAAGTCCTGGCCGGTTCCCACTACAGTGACGGAGGTTAGATCGTTCCATGGACTAGCTTCATTTTACCGAAGATTCATTCGAGACTTCAGTACCATTGCAAGCCCAATAACCGAATGTTTGAAGAAGGGCACGTTTAATTGGAGCGAGTGCTCAGGAGTCCTTTGCAAAGTTGAAGGCGAAGTTGTGCGAAGCACCCATCTTAGCATTACCCGATTTTTTGCAACCGTTTGAGGTGGAATGTGATGCTAGCGGAGTGGGCATTGGAGCGGTTCTCATTCAGGGAAAACGACCTATTGCTTATTTTTCAGAGAAGTTAAACGGTGCTCGTCTCAATTATTGTACGTACGACAAGGAGTTTTATGCTATTGTGAGGGCTCTAGATCATTGGAGTCACTATCTTCGGCCAAGGCATTTCATCATACATTCGGACCATGAATCCTTGAAGTATATTAACGGGCAACACAAGTTAAGTCCCAGGCATGCGAAGTGGGTGGAATTCTTACAATCATTTCACTTCTCATCAAAGTATAAGGATGGCAAGAGCAATATTGTGGCAGATGCATTGTCTAGGCGTTATGCCTTACTAGCCACTCTTGATGTTCGTTTGCTTGGATTCGATACAGTAAAGGAGTATTACGAAGGTGATGCGGATTTCGGCGAAACCTTCGCCCTGTGCAAACCTGGCCCAGTGGGAGAATTTTCGATACAGGAGGGCTTTCTTTTTAAGGGAAATCGTCTTTGTCTACCCAGGCACACGATTCGCGAATTGCTGGTTCGAGAGGCCCATGGGGGAGGTTTGGCTGGCCACTTTGGTTCAGCCAAGACATTGGATGTACTTAAAGAACATTTTTATTGGCCAAGGATGCAAGGGGATGTTAATAATATAATCAGTAAATGTGTGACGTGCCATGTTGCGAAGAGTTCGTTCAAACCAGGAGTCTACACACTTTACCGATCCCGGAGAGGCCATGGGAAGATGTATCCATGGATTTCATTGTGGCTTTGCCTCGAACCCAACGAGGTAAGGATGCAATTATGGTGGTTGTCGATCGTTTTTCAAAAATGGCTCATTTTGTTCCTTGTCACAAAACCGATGATGCGAGTAATGTTGCTGACTTGTATTTCCGGGAGGTAGTGCGATTACATGGAGTTCCGAAAACTATTGTTTCGGACCGGGACTCGAAGTTTCTAAGCTACTTTTGGAACACATTATGGAGGAAGGTGGGAACCAAGCTTTTGTTTAGTACTTCACATCATCCTCAAACCGACGGACAAACTGAAGTGACGAATCGAACACTGGGGACGCTGTTGCGAGGCTTGGTGAGCAAAACACAAAAGGACTGGGATCTGAAACTGGCACATGCGGAGTTTGCTTATAATCGATCTCCTACTCATGCCACTGCACACTCTCCATTTGAAGTAGTTTACGGGTTGAATCCTTACATGCCGCTAGACCTAATTCCACTACCAAGTGACGAATTGGTGCATAAGGATGCGGAGTCAAAACTAAAATCAATGATGAAATTACACGAACAGGTGCGGGATCGAATCAAGGAAATAAACGAGGCGTACAAGAGGAAGTCGAACAAGCAAAGCCGAGACTATTCGAGGTTGGAGATTTAGTTTGGTTACATTTGAGGAAGGAACGATTCCCGAGTAAGCGTAAGAATAAGTTAATGCCACGAGCCGAGGGGCCATTTAAAATCGTTGCGAAGGTGAACGACAATGCTTACAAATTAGAACTTCCGGGCGACTATGGAGTACATGCTACTTTCAACATAGGTGATCTTTCTCCTTATCTTGATGATGACGGGATTGCAGAATTGAGGACAATTCCTCTTAAAGGGTGTGGGGTTGATACGATGCCGAATTCTCCAAGTGAAGTAGTTGTAGTAAGTTTTGACTTAAAACACCTCGATCGCACTACAACCTACTTAGGCGAAAACGAAGCGAGGCACGGAGTTACCTTGATAGTCGGAATTGGAGTAACTTAAACAAAAGACAAGCGGCACCTTGGGGAGGAAAAGGATGAAGTGGCAACTAAACAAATAAAAGAATGTTCAGCTTTCTCTTACAAAAGCAGCAGGATTCTTGGCAAAAAGGGCGGCTGTCAACAAACAACTTGGAGGCAAAGACCCAGCTTTTACTTTTGTCCACAAGTGACATGAGGAACCTTTTTATTATCTTTTATTGTTCTAAGCTCAACTTGTATTAGTTTAAATTATCTTGTCAGGCTGCTTTTGCCTATAAATAGTGGCAGTAGAGTTGTAATGAAAGATTATTGAATGTTGAAGAATTGAGAACACTTTGTGTTTTTCCCTGG